>JANCMC010044099.1:172620-262495 GCA_024363005.1 Charaxes varanes | reverse complement strand
GCGGATTAAAGCAAAGTAGTTTAGGTTCTCATGCATGTCATGGATTTCCGCAAAGTAACGCCTGATTCTATCAATTAATATTTTGATATTTAAATACACTTCGACAAAAAAAATAAAGTTGCCTTAACGATGTGTAATATCGGGGTATAGCTCTTCAGTTCCGGCTCTCAATCAGACCAAACAGATGATTTTTTGGGTCATACCAGAAGGGTAGTTAATTCGAGTGCTGCTCTTAATACTTGTATATTTATTGGCAATCGAGTGCGCGAAGTTTTTTTAGCTACTTTTAAAGCACTTTCGACTATGTTTGAATATTCTCGCCTCTAATACATTTAGGCTTTTTGCTAGCAAAGCGCACTTCGCTTGACCGTTCATTTCGTGAGGATGGGATACTTGTAAGGTCCAAAAGGCATATCCTAATAGACTGCTATACTACTGGATGGACTTGTTGAATTTATAAGGATAGAATACGGCCATGTTAGGAAATTAATGTCTTGTAACTCTAATCAGCCGTCCTTATGTTGGCTGGCCATGGTGCCAGTGAAGTGACGCCATAAAGTTTCACATCTGTGAGTTCCGGGTTACAGTAGCAATTTTAAAGAGGTCCAGCCAGCTTTGGCGCGACACATATGACATATACATATAGTAATATTTACGCTGTGCTGGCTAATGAATGTGGCTCACTCGTGGCTCAGTATGGAGGGCACGGCGCTACACGCTGTTTCTAGGTCACACCGCGGGAAATATTAATATAATTACATACATTTTCTCTAAAAAAAAAGTAACAACAAAAAGGTAAATAAGGACGTTGTTTATTTACGGGTTCTTATAATTATATTTTCTTTAAATAAAGTGGCAAACGTGCTTTATTTTTGAGGTTCTCTGAAAGACAAAATTCGTCTATCATTTATCTATCAGAGAACCAAAGTCAAAACTAGGAAATAGATTTAATTAACTGGATTACGCTATAACTTTCAATGAAATAGTAGGCCTTTTCAAAGTAGCAGTATGTTACTTAACTGTTACTTACACTTGATCCGATTCTGAAAGTTTCAATTAAAATTCTTCCCTATATCAAACGGTCTCTTCACAATCATTTCTTTTTAAGAGTCCACTTTAGGCTGGTTTTCATTCAAACCAGATTTGGCTGAGCTCCAACTTGATACCAATAGTCAATTATCTTTTATAACTTTTAGTCTCCGATATAAGTGGGAAAGCGTTCAAGTTTTATTGGTTGCTCTAATAAGCTAATATCTCTCAGTGTTAGTGGAGAATGTCTATACGATTTGAAGTTTTTTGGAACGAACTTTATCGCATGTGGTTCATATAACGATACCTCGCACTAAGTTGTTGTTGCCCCAAACTCCCAGCTCTATAGCAGAGCGTTACAATCAACTAAATTATAATGTAACAGTCACTTTCTAGGGTTCCGTAGTACTACAAGAAACCCTTATAATTGCGCTTTGTCTATCCGTCCGTCTGTCTGCCCGTAAGGTGCTCCACTCCTAGCATTTCCAAACTATTAGACGTACAGACATGAAATTTTCCATGTTAATAGAACATGCTAAAAACTCATTAGGAAAATTATTCTGAACGAAATCGGACTACAACTTTTGAAGTTATTTAACAAATACGTTTATAGCGTATCAGATACGGAACCCATCTATATAAGCGTGTCTTGACACGCTTTTGGCCATTTTTATTTATACTCATTTAGGTTTACACGGCTTCACACTCGTAATTTTTTCTTAAAATAAAAAACGATTATTAGCCATGGAAACTTTTAAGTTTAGCTTTGATTAAGTTACTAACTGTTGCCGAGACGTGGACACTCACAGTACGGCTGGTACGGCAGTTCAAAGTCGCTCAGCGGCCTATGGAACGTGCTATGCTCGGAGTTTTTTTGAAGGATAAAATTCGCAACGAAGTTATCCGACAGAGAACTAAGGTCACCGACATAGCACAAAGGATTAGCAAGTTGAAGTGGCAATGGGCTGGTACACGCAAAATATAAATACATTTTTCGAAATTCAGAAAACTAGTTCCCTTAAAACAGAATTAGCTCCGGGCGATTTCCAACAAAAAAGCTTTCAAGCACTTTCTATACAACTGTTTTACATTAGCCCTACATATTTATTATGCTGTTATGTACGGAGTGTAATGTTAGGCTGTCCCAAACCTTGTGTGTGTGGATAGTGCACAATCATGTATCGGCTCCCAAAATCGTGCTTAAATAAATAAACTTTAGGCACGAACATGACAATTTCGATATATATTTTTTATCACAACGGTAGTCTACCTACCAGAGGTTTGAGGTCCTGCCTAAAAGAGCCGATGCCTGCCATAACCTTATTTCCAAGTTCTTGTCTTCTTTTTTCTTTTGTATTTATCTAATGTTACAAACTAACAAACGACATCTTGTACCAACACCGTTTGTTATAGATACTTGGGAATGCCATCGGTCACTAGTGTGTCTGAATTATTGTGAAATGGTTATAACAAAAAAATTACCCGAATGAGTTTGTTACAGGCTCTTCTCAGTGCAGGGCGCGTCGGAAATTATCACCAAATATTAAAATGATGTTTGAATAAAAATAAAAAAATATTACACACATAATGTTCATAAGTACTGCAAAGTCTATACGAATTAAACATTTTTGACTTTGAATTCCTGACCATACACTCCTGAACCACCTCTCGTGTAAAAGAGCTCTAGTAATTTTATTGGCTAGCAGGAAAACATTAGGCAAATAGTATTATATGGCTTAAAACCTTAAGGGAACTTACTGGAGAAATGGTACTAAATTTCCGCAGCTAACAAAGCTAAAAAAACCTTATAGCCTACCTCTGCTAAATCTCACCGTCAGTATTACCACTGCTAATCTTTGACTAATTAAAAAAATTTAACTGTAAAGAAATCACAAGCTTCAACGTTGAAGAAGAAGAATCCATAGAGAGATATAAAAATGATACAATGGGAAGATACTTCATAATATTTTATTACACGACCATACCAAGCAACAATGCCTAATTCTTAAACGGAAAATGAAAAACAGCAAAGAATTTCATTAAAAACTTTCCAGCACGAAACTTTTGCATTGTACTGATAAAATTCTTATCAAACATTTTCGTTTCACTGCCTTTTCTTTCTTTGAAGAAAAATATAAGGGATTTATCATATCTTTATCTAAATGAATAAAAAATTGAAAATATTTTTAACAAATTTTATTATCCGCTCAAGATGTACTCTTTCCATTTGTACAAAATAATGTATAGTTTATAATATCTTAACAATCATTGTTATTGTTGACTTACAAAACAAAAGGACCCTGTTTTCTATCTGGTCAGTTTTAGTTTGTTTTCGTATAACAGATGATAATTTTTCCTTTTGTTCTAGGATAACTAACGGCCCCGGCAGACGATGTCCTGCCCGAACGTTGGGCTACTTACTAGTTACCACAGGCTATTATCCTATAATATAGTCCCCATTTCCTTTCCCATTCCCGTTCCATAAACGTTCACTATTTTGGAGTTACTGGCTTAAACACGAAAGATGGATATATGCTGTCGTGGTATTTTTAGTAGAAATAGTCCAGATAAACATTTCCTTCATATATTAGTATACTAATATATGAAGCTGAAGGGTTTGTTTGTTTGTTTGCTTGCTTGAACGTGCTAATCACAGGAATTACTGGTTCGTTATGAAAAATTATTATTATATTTTTCTTATTTTATTTAAGTATCCACAACATAAAGACATCACAAAGTTTGCTTACGTAAAAAATTTTACAAATATGGTCTTGACTCATTACACTTACAGTGGACCACAACATTATTAATTACAGATTTAGACAAGACGCACTAGGAAGAAGATAAAAAAAGTAACAGCAAGGTGAGAATTTACAATACATATATAAAAATAGCAACTCGTAAGAAAATAAAATACTAAACAATAGCTTTTTATATTGAGATTCGGGTGCAAATATATCTAGAGAAAGTTTTATTTTAAATTTATAATCATGATTTTCTAAATAAGGATATGGCGGAGTGTACTTTGTCTACACAATGAAAACAGAAAAGTCTACTAAAAATAATGTAAATTTTATAAGTGTATTTAAGTTCATTAAATTGCTTTTCTTAAGGGTTTTTGTTTGTCTAGTATTTTGTATTAAGTTTTTCTTTTTTTGTTTTACAAACGTTGACAATTTTACATTTTACTAAAATAATACCACAGACTGTTTGCGATTGCGACCAACACCTTACTGTTGATGGCCCATATGTCGATTTTAAGGCCATTAATTTTTTTAAGTGCAGTCCGCCATATCTTTATAGTGTGATGTAAAAGTCACTGGTGATAGTATTCGTGCACCGTACTGATTGTATCTTATACGCAGCGATTAACTTTTCCGTAATTAACTTGTTGAATAATAGCAATGTCTTCCGCTTTTTTTGTTGCATTTATCAAAGAGTAATATAACGCCCACTTTCTGTATTATTTCATGTTTTTTTTTTTACCCATAATACCTATTCAGTATACATTTATCACGTTTCTGTAAGATGTATGTGTCTAAATTATACCGAAACATGCACTTAAATATAAAAAAAGAATTCATCAAACATTCATGTGAATATTTATAGGATCCGGAAAAACGAACAGTATACCAGTCTTTCTGCGACTTTGCCGCGTTTTTTTACGCGAATAGAAATTAAATTACTTTGTCTTTTAAATAATCAGCTAATCACTAACAAATAAAAGCTGTTTTATGTATAAAAAAAAAGTAAGGGGTCATACAGAAATTACGTCACATGATTTTAGCACCAAATTGTGATACATTGTGTGAGAACGGGAAGTCAAAAGCTTTGTAATGTCACATATCAAATTTTAATTTTTTAAAGACATGTAAAGAAAGGGGGAGGGGGGTTTAAAAATCGTAGAATTTGTATGACGTCATTTACGATAACCCCCTACTTATTATTACTTAGTTTCACATTTTTACGATGGATACTTTCCTTGGCATGGTAAAGCCATTAATTACTGTTTTTATTTTCTTATATTTTCGCGATAATAAAACTTAATCAAGTCTAAAACCATATTATCATCGAAGCAATCATTTCTTTTTGCGTTCCGCTAAATATGACCATGAATGTGCAAAAATTAAAAAAAAACTAAATAGTGCGTCGCGAATCAACCTGCTGTATTATTTAATTCTTGCTATATAAAAGGAATTGTTTTTTGTTATATATTTATCATCGTCTAAATATTATTGATTCTTGTTTGTAAATGCTCACATCTTTTAGGTATAATAATATCAAATTTTTTATTCCATTTGAAATCTATTTAGATAAAGTTTTGGCTTAGATTTGAATCTGCCTGCACTCTAATGTAAATAACACGATTCCTTAGGTTTAGAAAGAAAACTATCGGTAGAATCAACTCTACAGACTTAATTTTTAATATTTTTAATGTATTTTGTATACACAAGAATTTAACGTATACGATTTGATGTCTCAAAAGAGTATAACTTATTAGCCAACTTTAAAAGTGAGTACATCTTCACAATTATTTTTTGAACAAAAAATCAAATAAGAAGTAAAAAATAGTGTAATAAACAGTTTCCAACTATAGAATGTATGGCCTATACATAGAATGTGTATTATTTTATAATTGATAAAGAATATCAAGTTCCTTCAAGCCGATTAACGATCTAATCGGTGACTATTTTGTACATATACAAAAAAATAAACTATTATTATCTAATGTGATGAAAATAAACTATTTTCTAGTCTGTTTATATAAAGTTAATAACAGACCCAGCCCTACTTTGCTGTGCCGCGGAGTGATTAAGGCAGGATTTATAAGACAATATAAAAAAATCGATTAATCAAAATAAAAAAAATCGATTAATAAAAATAAAAACTATCCCATCTCTGGAGTTGAACCAAATTACACATAGATGCCAACTTTTATGATTATCGCTTTACTTAGAACAGTGAGAATGAGTTTTAATTCAATTTACGCTCATTACACAACTAGCTAAAAGCGCCATCTATGATCACATCCAAGATTGTCTAAGAAAAGGTTGTACATTGTAGGCTAGTAGTGGTTCAAGCAGTTCTTTAACTGTTCCAATATACGCTAGGTGGCGCTATTTGTTTGTACCTACATTCAGCGTGATTTTTATCTATGGGTTTATCGCGAAAAGAATTATTTAAACAATAATAATATCTTCTATAATATCAATATTTTAAATATATAGAAATATATTAATTAGAAATGTCTATAATATCCACTGTTTTGATACGATTTTTAACTTAATAAAAAAGATTTTATTATAATAAAAAGAAACCACTTAAAATTAATTAATTTTACTTAATATTTAAAAAGTTAAAATTCTAAATTTTGTTTCTTAATATTTTTCCTTTTGAGTGAAATAGAAATTACATAAAATGAGCCAAAATACTTTTAAAATAAAGCGAACTTTAAGAAATCTAAAATAATGCAGAAAAATAGAAAGACTGTCTTACCTTAAATTATTTTACTTCAGAGATAGTAATTTTAGGTATCTTGCAATATTCCGCGCTGAAGCCATATAATTTTTATTATTACGTGCTTTTTATTTTAATTTAGAGCGAAAATACACCACACATTACTGTTCTCGCCAAGAGTTTGGCCAAAACTGATGACCCAATAGCGATTATCCACAGATAAAAACTGATTTACATAAAACTTTATTTAGTAAATATCCAGTACGTGCTTAAAATATACATATCACGTATCAATTACTATAATTTAGACCTCAATTTACGTGTAATTTGTAAAATTTAGCAATTATTTAAACAACATTTTCTGCCTCCTTACAGTACCACCTAGTGGAATTTTTTGTACTAGTTAAATTCTAGACGGGCGTATAGATGGCAGCACCTTACTAATTTTTTCGTTTTAGAGGTGAAATATTATAATTATATTTATTGTTTATTCCATTTAACAATTCTTTTTTGATTTTGAAGTAAAATTCTTTCGTTAAGGTAGAATTCGAGAGACCTTCGCTCATACGTAATAAGGTTTAAAGGATATCATTACGGTTTAAGTTATTTTCTCAAAAGATTTACAATCACGTATGGAGAAAATACAATATGAAATAGTAAATGTAGGCATATTGGTTGATTAGCGTGTGATGTGATTTTGTTAAGGTAGAATATTTGTAAAACAGCACGTAGGCAAGAACCTAGTTTAGGCCCATACCATAGTGACGAAATAACGGGAAATAATGAAATCGTTAGTATTTTTTTTAAGATAATAAAAGTATAAGTGTATGTTGTTGGAAGATAATTGTTTAGTTTTCTCGCGTCAGAGTGTCGCTATTTGTAAAATACCTTGTTTAGTTAAAATAAAGAAAAATACATTAATCACCATTAAAATAAGTTATCGCGTTAGGAAGGAAGAAATCCTAGCTATGCCTCATTTCTGGGGCTTGTGACCGGGTAAGTTTGAGGGATGCCCTTTTCCCACGCCTGTCTTTTTTTCTAAGTAGCATTATTACGGTTTAGTACCAGGGTCCCCTTAAAATGCCGAGGATGTTGTTGTCGGGTGAGTTAAGATGACAGACTGCTGTAATTGTCCACTGCGCCAACGGGCCAGAATTGAATAACATACCTGTAAGGTTACAGCACCTGTTTGTTTTTATCACGCTATTTAATGATGTAGGTTCTCAAAAAGTAAGAAGCATTTCTGAACGTTTTATCAGCGAACGAAAATATATTTTGTGGCGTTCTACCTTTCAAAGATTCCTTTTTCGTCCAGTGAACGAAATTGACTTGTTCACTAGTTTAAAACAAAGAAAAGCCTTTTTGAATTGATGAAGTGAAAATTGTATTACCAGACGGGAAAGTAGAAACTCTTTCTATTTAACAAATTCAATGTGATTTTGTTATGCTTAAATTTTAAGTATAACGGTTGTGTAATCATAATCATCACCACCACCACCACCACCATGCTATATTGATATGATTAAACATACAGGACTGAAATACTTTGTTAAATTAAAAGAAATCTTTGGAAAAGTATAAATCTTGAAATAACCTGGTGAAGTACTACGTGATAGTACGAAACCCTCAGTGCGCGCATGTGACTCGCAATTGCCCGATTTTTTTTATACGCGGCAGCTGGTCACATTAATTAGTAAACGTTAAAAACATATACACAATTATTTTTATTTGTTTGTATAGTCAATAATTCAACTAAATTTTTTTATTTATATAAATTTAAGGCTTTTTTTTATTTGGACATTTTAAAATATTTAATTTAATCTTTTAGCGGGAACTCCGATTGATTTAGAAGTTCTTTTTCATTGTGACGTTCGAACCAGGCAATGTTTGCTAGTTCCAATACAATATGAGGGTATATTAGGCAGTCAGTGCAAAAACGACCTAACCCTCAATTTTTCATATTCCTACTTATGTCCTAAAAAATATTCCAAACCTGATAAAACTTCAAGCAAATCATTATTGTTGTCAGTAACAGATGGCGTTGCTAAACTTTTGTCTTTGCATAAAATAGGCACATGGATTGAAATGTACTTTAGTACGAATAAGCCAAATTTCCTCTATTGAAGCATCCTTGAGTGTTTATCATGGCTATGTGTCATCTGTGCTAAGCTATGGAATAATTTTATGGGGTAACTCTACAAACTTTGAGAAGGCTTTTAAAGTACAAAAAAAATGTTTAAGAGCAATAACTGGAGCCTACTTTTTGGATAGTGCTAAACCAATATTTAAAATTTACGTATTTTACCACTGGCTTGTATTTATATTAAAGAATTGTATCTATTTGTTAAGAAAAATAAACTGTAGAGGAAGTACGGTTGGAAAGCAGTAGATATGGTTACAAATTAGTAGGACCTAAAGTAAGATTACAGTTAGCAAAGAAGAATTACTATTGTATGGCAATAAAAGTTTACAATCGCTTGTCAAAACATATTATAAATTTGCCTTTAACATATTTTAAAAATAAATTGACAGAGTGGCTAATGATAAAACAATTTTATAGTTTGAATGAATATTTCAATCATCCTTTTTAATTATTGATATTGTGTTTCTTATTCTTTTTTATTTTTTTTTTAAATTTAAATTGACATTTATTAATATATAAATAATATACATTGTGAGCCGAAACTATTGACATGTTATGCCGTTAACCATTTTTATTAGATTTATTACAATATAATTTGACATTTTAATAATATAAAATTAGCATCATTATAATTGCAAGAATGTACAGGAGGTCATGGCCTAATAGTGATCGCTAAGTTAAGTTGCTCTGGCTGCGACCGAATGATAGATGGGTGACCCAATCTTGCACTGGTTTATATTTGATATCCGACCTCCTCCGTGTTTCGGAAGGCACGTAAAACAGTGGGACTCGATTAATGTCACTTTGCGACATTAGTCGTAAGGTTGTAGAGATCGTGGGGGTTCCGAGGATGACGTCAGATGGCAATCGGTTATCTTAACTCACCCCACAGCCATATCCTCTACAATCTAAGCGGACCCTGGTACCACTACACCGCGATAACGCTAGGACGAAGAAGAGATAATTGCAAGAATGTTATTAAAATAATTTGGATTAATATTAATTATTTTTGCCTGCCCTAAAAATGGCAGATTGTAGATAAGTCCCCAAAACAATGTACCTAACACCCTATATACCTACAATTACGCAAATAAATATTTATGATTTACATTTTATACACGATAATGTAATTATACAAACCCTATTGTTTTCCTACTCTTTATCTCAAGCTTAAGCCACTTTTGCGCTGACGGCGTCACATATAGACTCGGATATGGAATTTTCAGCGCCGTTTGTATTTCCTTTGTGATTCAGCGGGCGATTTCTGCATTCGAGCAGCGATTTCAATTTAGATCGGACTGGGTTACCTGTAGTTTTAAATCTCTCAACATGGCACTGACACGACTAGAATTTCAGATAAAAATAGAATCTACTGAATATAAAAGATTCTGGAGAGAAATATCGGCTCAGCTCAACGGTTTAAAGATAGAGTGAAATTCATAAGTTAATAGAATTAAAGGGACATCTGGATGGGTGAAAGGTTCATCAGTGGGCGTTCTTCAAGAAAGTGGTTAGCTTCCTTTGTCGTCTTCCATAACTGGGTAAACTCACACAGCGCTTAAAGTTGAAATCTATAGGAGACGGATTTCTTAGCAATGCTCCATGGATTGACCGTATCGAGTCCAACGTATTGCAGAGGAAGGAACCAAGGCAGCATCTGGGACTTGCGACCCAAGTGTAGGTTTAAAGGATCCTTTTGGGGTGGCTCCCAACACTCAGTTGAGTGTTGGTGGAGCATTGCTAAGAAATCCGTCTTTTCCTCCGTCTTTGTCGTCCGTCTTGTGAAGGTGTGAAGGTTCACTGCCAGTGTTCTCTTCCCTGCCCAATTAGTTCCAATCTGATCTTCCCTATGATGTTATCCTTCTTTTAGTATTCATCGTGGTGATGGTGATCTATCTTATTTCTTCATACGTCTCTTAGGTTGGTAATAAATAGGGCTTTAATTACATCCTCCTACAGATTTATTACCACGACCTCGCTGGACTATTGTCGTGATATACTGAATATAAGTAAAAAGTTTTATATTATATAAAGAAACAAGAAATATAAAGATTCTTCCTCTTCCTATCTTTATCCCGGCCTCGTACCAGGGTCTACTTAAATTGCAGATGTTGTGGGGCCAGTTAAGATGACCCACTGGCGTCTGACGTTATCCCCAAAACCCCTACAAACTCTACAATCTCACGACTAATGTCAGTGAGGGACATTAATCGAGACCTAAAGTTAGTTACGTTTCTGAAACACAGAGAGGGTCAAATATTTGAAAACTTGTATTACAATTGGTCACCTATAATGACCCGGCCGCGGTAATAACTACTTAACTTAATGATCGATTCAAATGACAAATCTTAATCCGGCATTTAGCTGGTCAATAGGTTACTTCACTCCTCGACCTTCTCAAGGATCCATCCAATTGAATCCATAGACTTGACCAGGTTAAAAATATCAACCGTTGTATCTTTTCATGTCATTAATTAAAGAAACAAAGATAGTAGGTATCTTAAAAGAATTCCTTTTGTATACAAATATATATGACTTGTAAAGGATAACCTAATCAATGTCAGGAGATGTCTTTCACGTTTATCATTATGAAATTGAAAAAGTCATCTTAAAAGGAAAACGCGCTACTTAAAACGTGAAGTCTGCCGATTTTTTTTTTGTTCCATAAATTAATGTAGAACGAATAATGGGAGAATTTGCCAAACCGAAAGCCTCATTAAAAACGTCGAACTGGGTCACAGTTGCGATCGACCGTAAAGCGGCGCGGCACCTCTGAAGATCTGTATGAGCCGAAACAGGTGAGACATTCTCAATTATTTCTACGGAAATCATTAAATATATCGCTACTTGCAAGCAATTTTCTGCCTCAGTTTCCTAATGATGGATAAGGCGCGGATCAATTGTGGAGGGTATGTTGGGCATGCCCTTCACTCTAAGAGCCTAACTCACCGAGACGGCCTGTCGACATCGCTGAATACGCGTCCAAGCTCTTCATATTTAAATTTAGGACAGGTAACCCACTTGGCGACTGTTAGGCAACGTCGCCAAATTAGATGCGTAGCCACGACTGATAGCGCGCTGTGTGGAGTCTCAAGCTCGTGGCGAATTAGCCACGTCAAAAAACTTGGGAGGATATTTTCTTAAATCTGCATATACTTTAATAAAATAACTTATGCTTCGATCCGATACATAAGAATGTCTTAGATTTATTTTTTAAAGTTTTTTTCAGACCGGAGAAATTGAGTAGCCACTGGCCACTCCATTAGGCAATCGGAGGTAACCATGTATACGTGGCCATAGCGTTTCGGTGAGACAGAGCTCTAATAGACTTGTGATGTCACAATTTCATGGTCTACTGAGTTCAAAAGTCTGATAATATTATATCCTAAACGTTACTTACAAAGGCAATGTATTAAAGTGATATAATATATAGACATCGGCTATAAACAGATGCTTCGAAAGGGCCATATTAACAAAGTCTAAAGGCTTTCGCAAGTTTAGTCATTATATATACTCACGGTAAATAACGATATGCAGGGCCGGATCGTGAATTTAGGGGGCTCTGGACTAATACTATTTAGCGATCCACTTAATTACTCAAAGTATATGAAATGAAGTTAAAGTACAATTGGGCTGGACATGTCTGCCGCATTTCGTATTATCTTTGGGCCAAAGTCTCTCCTGGAAATGGACTCTAGATCGGAAACGACATCGCGGCAGATCAAGAATGAGATGGTTGGATGACTTGTATCGTTATAATGGAGATTGGCAACGCATAGCCTTAGACAGGACCTTATGGAAAGAGGGCAGGGAGACCTTTGCCCTGTGGGGGAAAAAGATAGGGTCTAAATAAAATAATAAACATGAAAAAAAGACAAATTATTTAATTTATACTTTAATATGTGTATGCCTTATTGTTTGTAAACTTAAACCTTAAATAAATTGACAAATTATAAAGGAACCTTTCTGCTCTATTTCTTTGGCAAATTATTTAAATTTCTCCTCACGTTCTAGATTCTTAGTTAAATAAACATTTATGTACAAAGCGTATAAATGGTTAATTCGTGATCGTCGGCGTTCTGTGTTCTGTGTTCGGTGTGTATTCTCTATAGATGGAATCATGGGAATGACATTGCGGAAATGGCAGCCCCAAAGACGAACCTGGATTTTGTATAGTGAACGAAAAAAATGAATACAACATACTACTTTATAAAGGCACGGGCATTTAGCCTGTGGTGGAAATTGAGAAACTAGAAAAAAAAGAAGCGCTCGGGTTCTCAGCTTGTGATTGTTAAGGTTATATCTCTAAGATCATATAGCACTTCGGTAATACGTCAACAAGTTTCTTTTAATGAATAATTGTAAAAATGTCTACCCAAGACGAGTAGGACGTTGTCAACTAAAGCAAAAATCTATAGAATATTTTTTTAATAAGATGCATTTACTTACTTAATATTCATCAAGAATACTTAGCGGGGGGGTCCTGGAATCCACGGGGCCATGGGCTGAAGTCCAAAAACCATACGATGGATCCGGCCCTGTTAATATGTATAGTCGACCAAGAAAGTGCTTTACCATTTCGGATGGCAATTCCTATTTATAGAAAATGTTGTTAAGGGCTATTTTTAGAAATTAACGTAATGCATAACAAGCAATAATGAGCCTTTTAACTTGTCCTGCAAACGATAATCGACCTTAGCGTGACAAACCAATTTCTTCGTCGACTATACATATGTATACGGAATTGAATTAAAAGGCCTTTTTTTACGAAAATCACTTAAAAATAATTATACCACCCCACGAGTACATACAGTACTTTATCTGTCGCATTTTCATCTCGCCAAAAATACTACGCTCCACGGCGTTTTATAACAAAATATCTCGCTTCGAGTATTATGTAAATACGAAAGAATATATTTTTGCGGTCCGCGTATGTGGAATTCGTAATAAAAATACACCTAACGTGTCTCGTTTAAACATTTATTTGTAAAAATAATATTTGATAGATAGAAGGAATGAAAATAAATCACACGTTAATATATACAGGCCTATTCACGTAATACTAACAAAGTTTTAACGTGAGTGCGCTTCAAGCTGCGTTCGCTTACAGTTCTAAGAAAGTTCAGCTCAGTTTTATGAGGAACGTCTAATGAAAATAAGCTCATTTTTTGCTGAGGTAATTTATAGATTACCGCAAAGATCGATGGTTTACCTCTAAAATAACTGGTATCCTCCAGTTTAACAAGGTCAGCAATTCTATTATTGGGCTGTCAACCAACTCTTTGGTTTATGAAACAGGGTTTATTGACGACAACCGCATTAAGACTCGTTACGTAGTTTAGAAAATCTACGCGCACAAAGACGGGAAGCCATTTCATTTTCTAGTATGTAAAGATAATTTACTTATTTAAACTAATACTCGCAGCAAGGTGTATGTTAAGATACAGGGTTAATTGGCAAATAATTTACTTACAGAATTTGTTACAAAACTAGTGATGCAGTAGTTCTTAAGCTAGGATAGGAAAGGAAAATACAGGTTGTATTTTGACAAGTACCTTCCATAATGAAGGAATAATTTTAGCCAATTTATTTTAGAAACACCGTTAAACAAAAAGTAAAACACTAATTTGTGTGCGTGCGTGCGTGCGTGTTTGTGTGGCTACCTGTTTCTTACGGGTAGTCTTCGAAATAGCTGGACCGATTTAGACATGGTTTTCACTGGCAGACAGATAAGGTATAAAGTTTTGATAGACAGGCGGCCAATGAAGTGATCGTGAAACAGTTCTGTTTTTCTTTATAGATACGGAACCCTAAATATTATAAAGATATAACTGTCAGCTTACCTTTTTCTAATCCGAGGATTAGACGCCGCACGCCATTTTTCAAATTTTTACCCCCGAAAAAAAGAGGGGTGTTATAAGTTTGACGTGTTTGTTATATTTAAGCGCGTCTGTGGCATCGCAGCTTCGAAATTAAGGAACGATTTTGATGCGAATATCTTTGTTGTTATGATTCTTACTCGTAGCTGTAATTGATGAAGATTTGTTCAGGCGTTTCAATAGTAGCAGTACTTTTTGTTAGCTTTCGGTTGAGATTTATAAGGTCTTTCGGGATTTTTTATATCATAATTTTAATTTCATCTCTATATATTACAGATGTCAACTTCAACTAATGCAGTGGACGATCACAAAGTTCAATTTAACCTGGACGGAATATTGAGTGAGCTGGGCAGCTTTGGAAAATACCAATTGTTCCTGTTATTTTTGCTCGCTTTCAGAGATTCTTTCCTCAACATGTGTAACTTTAACTACGTCTTTACTGCTGCTGAAGTGCCCTTCAGGTTATTTAATTGATTTTTGTTAATGTACTTGTCAAGCGTAATGTAAGAGCAAGCCTGGGTTTGTTTATTCTCTATCCTGTCTTCTCTATTTAAATCTTTCACTCATTTATCTCTCTAATTAGATCTGTTTCTTATTTCATCATTTATATATATTTATTGTGCTCTTTGTGTATTTTCATATATTATGTATTCTTATTCTAAAATTTCGAATCATGGATGCGGATATTTTTTATATAAAACATCGTACTATTAACGGATTGGACTAACGCTTCATTTTCTCATTTATATTTTATTCTTTCTTTCTATTTATTAATTTAATATTTATTTACCTTTTTTAACTTATTGTATTTTTGATTTATTAATGTTATTTCATTTAATTTTAATTTATTAATTTCATTTAAATTATTAATTTTGTTTAAAAACTTTCTCACAGTCATTTCTTTGCCCTTTATAAATACTATTTTTTTAATGTTTCTCACACTTTCAATAGGAATACATAAAATAATAACCTAAATTCCCCTTTACTAAGGGCAGCCGTAGTCTTGCTAGAATTTTGGCTCGTCTGCTACTAGCCTATTAACCAATCACTTTATGTCTTTTTCATATAACGTGATACGGGCCGAAGGTTTTAATGAATGTAATGTAAATGTTATATAAAATAATAATTTTACATAGCACATCAGTCAAAAATTTGTTTGAAGTATTCTGAAGTACCGTAAAAAACAAAAAAAAATGCCGATTTAATATCTGCATTTTTTTGTATTTTAAAACAATCCTTATACTTTTTCTTTCTTTCTTCCCTTAAAAACCTTTTTTGAAATAAGGAGAATGAAACAAATTAAACAGAATTTAAAATGATAAAGCGCTTTTCGAATTTTAGCCAGACTAACGAACAACGATTGATTGATATAAGGTCATATTCAATAATTCTTTAAATTCACATAAGCTTATGTATAACTTAACACTGATTGATATGGATAAGATTTGCTGAGGATTAGTTTAATCTACAACACGTGTTCCCGAGCGACGTAATCTTTTCTTAGATCCTAAAATAATCTTTATCGTACAATAAATAAGAAATATAATAGTATTAGATTCAGCATTCATGTTACTGATATGAAAGATGAAATTGAACAACAGTAATTTTCCTTCTTTAAAGGAAATGTAATTTAAATCTGTGCAATGGTATAACCACAGATGCGTCACCTATAAGATTTCTATTAAAAACTTTTGTAGTTGATATTTGTTGGTTTTTGTCGGGGAGCTTCCAACCAAATAATATTGAGCGGTTTTAGTGGACTGTATGTTTTATTTAATTAGGTATCGCTTGGCCCAAAATTCTCCCCTTTTTTGCACTTGCCGGTAGTCGCGGCGGGAAATACAGCTACCAGTATTGTGATCAGGGATTGAGTCTACCATCTTGCTGAATTAAGTCCGTTGAGTCATTGGGAATAAAATTTTGTATCTCATTTAGCGTATTATTCAAGTTTCATTTGTGGATTCAAAAACGGAACAACTGCAAAATAAACATTCGAATTATGTACAAGACGTTGACTGAAATGAAATGACGTTAACAGATGGCGAAAACAGAAGACGGTCGCCTTTACCGAAATTGTCATGGAACGCATCGTCGTCATTATTCTGGCTAAGAATAGTACATATCTGTGGATGACTTATAAGTCGATTAAGGAACAGTTGAAGGGCAGTAATTAAGACTTAATAATATTCAGAAATGTGTACAGAACTGAGAACATGCTCTGTGTACGAATATTTTTAAATAATAATAGATTTTAATCGGTGTACGCCTATACAGTGGAATATTGTAATATGTCTAGAATATTTATTTATATTAGCAGACTTGAGAGACGCTGTCCTGCCCGAACGGTGGATTACTTAGTGTTTACCACATACTATTAACCTATTATATTATTTCCGTTCCCGGTCCCGTTATTTTAAATCCCCTTTTAAGGATATTTGCAGTAGGCATTCTTTTATTGTTATTTTTAAAAGCCATAAGGTTACATTAGAAATAAGTTAATATGGTGGATAAGTATTCTTAAATTTTCCGCGCAATTTTCTTTCGGGATTCATTTTAATATATATAGATTTTATTAATAACATTTTAATTATAATAAATCAAATAGAATTCCAATTGTATTTAAAGCTCATTGGAATTCCTTGACCGATTAAACTGAAATGTTTATGGACTAAATAATTAAAATATTCAAGCACATTACTTTTTTATTAATGACAAAAATATATAATTTTATTTATAATTTTGGACAGAAAATCCCGAGATACAAGTTGAAAGAGAGCAATCAATCTAATTTATTATGCTGTTCAAGTCTGTCTATTAAACTTGCACGACCGACCAAAAAGTCAAATGATAATCGAATCTATGCAAATTTTGATTCCAGAACTGCTTAAATAAATTTAAAAAAATATATCCTTTAAGCCTACATTCGCACGAGAGCTTTTTACCGCGCGTTAAATAAGCGTTCAAATAGAACATATAAACTCCCAAGTTTGTGTTCACACGACAGCGATTTTTAACGCGACGCTTTTCTATCGAGCAATGTTCTATTTTCTACGCTATATACATATAAATATACGCTGTATTTTTGTATCGACGACGCTAAAAAAATGCCAACGTCGAGAAATTATTGCGATGCGAAGAAATTCTATTTACACAGGTCTTCTCAAAACCTTTCCCCAATCTTATGCTATTTCACAATGTTATTATTTTTATAATATTTTTATAAGAGAAGGTGTCTATACTAATATATAAAGCGTAAGAGTTTGTTTGTTTGCTTGAACGCGCTAATCTCAGGAAATACTGATCCAATTTGAAGAATTCTTTCAGTGTTAGATAGGTCATTTATCGAGAAAGACTATAGGTTATATATAATCACGCTAAGACCAATACGAGCGGAGCGCCAATGAAAAATGTTTCCAAATCGGGGGTCCTTTTTTCCGTTTGAGAGCTTTTGAAATTTCCGCGGACGGAAACACGGAGAAAGGCCACTACCTTAAATAGAACAAGAGAAATCAGTAATAGAAAATTATTTGCTTTTATTTTAAACAGCTCAAAAGCACCTGAACGACATAGACAGGATATTTAACTATCCATTACTTGTATAATCCGTCTAATTATACTACATTTAATAACTGTTCTAAATTTTCTATTGTCCTAATTCTAATAACCTTTTTAAATTTGTATACTTACACAAATTACTTTTTTTAGTTATAAGTTAATGCCTATGATGACTATCTGTTAACAATACTCTTTGACTAATCGATTGTTCTGTGTACCCTCTTCGACCGACAATAATTTTATAAGTGTAAGTTTTACAATGGATATATTTTACGAATTCCACAACACAAGTTTAGGGATAAATCTTAATAAATTAATTTCTAATCCAATTCAACATCCTATTCAAGAATTTGCTGAAATAGAAATTAGGGCGTCTAAGTGGATCCTGGTACTCAACCGGGAAACGCTAGGAAATAGATAGAAGTGAAAAAGTTTTGAGAGATATCCTAACCTATAGGTCCCTCTTAGATTGGGATCTTCCAAAAGAGGAAATCTCCAGGATAGAGCCGAATGGTCAGATAAAAGAAGTCTACCTTATGAACAGGTGTCCGTGTAGCATATAGTCCTGTATTCATTTATTTCATCCAATAATCACATCCATATATAACTGACATTACATTTTAGTATAGCCCATTTTCTACATTTTTCGTTTTTAAAGGAGTACATACCGAGTACTCCTTTAAACCTTGGGCAAGGCCTAACGTTTCCATTACCTTCAAGAAATGAGGAAACTCTTTTCTTAAAGGTCCGAAGAGCAGTTGTCAATGGGCGTCGGTGGTCTTTCAGTCCGACTGCCCGTTTGCCCCTCGTTATTTCTAAAGATAAACACGACAATGAAGAATTCTTAAAAGCTTGTGTTAGGAGAGGTCACGACGTACGTCCAATGGGGTCGGGACTTGAAGTCATTACCTAATAGATAACAATCCATCCTCCTACAATTCTGCTTATCAATGTTATATTACTTCTATATTTTTTTGTTGCAGGAAGAATATGTAGTGACAGTTATGCAACGTAAATTCAAGTGCTAAAAACATGGCTAAATCCAGACACCTCTGCATCCTCCTTATTGCAATTCACGCTGCGTTGGGAAGGTATTTGAACGCAGTCAAAAATTTGGATTTAAATTCAGATTATCCAAATTTTATCAATAAAGAAAATCCTGGACAAATAACGGAGAGCAAATATAATATATCCGGTAAAGTACACGGAGAAGCAATCGATAGTGTAAGTATAGAAAATAATTTCCATCACAAAAGATGTGATTTATCGAATGTCACGGTTGGCGACCCTGTCCAGACAAATCCACTTGATTCAGTTTACCTCAAAAATATTTATTCGAGTGTTACGAAGAACCTTATTGAGGACAAAGTTTCTATTGGCGATATTGAAGTGGATGGAATCAGTTTATTTGACTTTGTCAAGAGCAGCTGCGGCAGTGCAAAGATATGTATGAGCGCCAGAGGGAATTGGAGTGACACCAACACCATTTTAATTGGATTCCTCGGCGCCTATGGATGGAGCCAGGTGAGTAAACATATATTATACGTGATAGAAATAATACAAAACACGTGCTCGCACTTTTATTTGTATAAGTCTTAAGAACCTGAATAAGTATGGATATATTAAACACATCGCTTTTATAGAAACCCACAAATTCCATCTCATTGCTGCCCTGACTGGTAATGATGGTACCATGGACCAATAACATTCGTCTAATGCCGGAGCCAGACATAGCTTTATTTGAATTATCATTTCAATGATCATTTCAATGATCATGAAGCCGGGGACTTTGTGTAGCCGCGCAAAGTTTTGTAGAACTTTGTAATCGACAAGGACAAAAAGGTTCAAACACTTTGAGCTACGTCTGGCGCCGGCATTACATCATGATTGTTGTGATGGCAACACTGATAGACATTTAACACAGGTTATATTGAGCCTTTTACTGAAGATAAGGCAATACACCTACTTTTATAATTTAACTTTTAATTAACACAATTTACGTAGCTTTTTTTTGTTATAAAATGCTTTGAGAAATTAATAAGCTTTATTCTAGAATGCCCCTCGGCTTAAAAACACTGAGGATGCAGCGCAGGGAATGTTCAGAAATTAACTTTGAAGGGGATCGTATTGTTGAGATTAATTTGAACTTGTGGTACTTTTCAGGTTGGCAAACTTACTTTAGATGAATATTATTACTCTTTGATATTGTGTCATTAAGAGACCTAAAAACATTAAACACATTCCGTATAAAATATAAACTATATTTATTAAGTCAGCAGTTAAATGATTGATCAAACTAAAATAAACACTACGGAGCATCCCTACGATCAATAGATCTGAATTCGGTGGAAAATTTCACATTTCCAATGTTCTATAACACTAATAAACGTCCTGTTTCAATAAGTACTAGATTTATTTAAACACTAAAATAACTTTATTTGCCGAAATTTCCAAACAATAAATTAAAAAAATACGGCCGGCCGGAAAGAAGTTCGCACGTTCCGCTTAATGACGGAAAAATTCTTATTCTTTGGTGTGGCTCTCATCCCCTTAGACCGTGTTATAAGCGATAAGGAACTTCATTTCAAAACCTATTTCGACTCTCCTTTATTTTTTAGCCTCGCTAACACTCGAAAACCGCTGGACGGATTTATATTCTGTTCATTTTGTTTCATTGTTTTATTTCAGAAAATTTTTAAAAGAAAATAAATAAAAGAAAAGTCTAAAGGTTATTTAAAAATACTGAACTCTCTAATAGTCGGTAGGACAACGTCTGCCTGTCCTCTAGCGTTACATGGAGTAAAGATTGGGTTGTTGGTTTCCATTAAATAGGCTATAAAAATACTGGATCGATTGGATAAATCCTTCACCAATTGAATGATAAATTATCCCTTATGAACATATGCGATAGAATATTTTAAAAATAGTTAGGAATCTCTATGAAAACTTCGACTATCTAAATACTCGTGCAAAGTCGGGATGAGCAGCTAGTTAGAAAATAAATTTGAAAGTCAATTGCAAGGCAATGAATTGGAGGCCTGACTATACGACCGTCGCTAATTATAAACTCTATTAATAATAGCAAGACATTGTCTAAACGGAAATATAATAAATCAGACGTGCCAACAGAGGAGTTGTTTGTTTGAATTAGTTTCCACGTTCATCGTGTTTCCTTTGAAGTTAACGTATAGACAGATAGAACAATTTAGATTAAACACAGCAGCAATAACAATACGAAATTACATATACATAATAGAAAAATCAGTAAGACTTATCGTTTAATAGCGATCTCTTTCAGATAACGTCCTTTTGGAAATGTATTAAATTAGAGACTTAGTTAGGCAGTAGCCGTATCCTAACTGAACGAGTAGCCTCGCGAGGCAACCTCGGACAATTTTTCGTTCGCGTTTGCATTTTCCTCAAACCAGGCACGTCCTGACTGGCCTAGGAAGGAGACTCGTGGGGCTGCCTCGCAGGGCTGCCTCGCGAGGCTGCTGGTTCAGTCAGGATACGGGACATCGTATAATTTTGATTGTTAAATACATATTTGTAAAAAGTGGAAAGAAGGAGGAAACAGGTATAAAAATTGACTTTTACAAGCTCTTTTGAATCGTCAAATATTCTAAAAACTAACACTGATTTGGAAGATAATTGATAGAATCAGGCGTTACTTTGCGGAAATCCATGACATGCATGAGAAGCTAAACTACTTTGCTTTTTCGGATTAAAGCAAAGTAGTTTAGCTTCTCATGCATGTAACTGATTTGGAAGAGTTGAACCACGAAGAATCAGGAATAATCTTGTTAGCCATTCCTTTAAAAATAGATAGTTCATACAAAAAGGAGTTCAAAACTATTCAGTTACAAGTGTAATATAAAATACAGGAGTGGCTAAACTCCAAGCAGTTTATCAATAATATAGTATTCGACTATATAATACGCCTTACGAATATGCGTGCTTTTGGAACGTCTCTTAAATAGGCCTGTCATTAATAAATGGCCAAGAGCGTGTCAAGACACGCTTATATAGAAGGGTTCCGTATCTGATAAGCAATAAACGTATTTGTTAAATAACTTAAAAAGTTGTTGTGCAATTTCGATCAACATAATTTTCCTAATGAGATTTTTGCATGTTTTATCAACATGGAAAATTTCAAGTCTCTACGTCTAATAGTTTGGAAATGCTAGAGGGGGGACCACCTTAGGACAAGAAAGACGACCGGATGGACGGACAGAGCGAAGAAGAAGTACTACGGAACCGTAAAAATGACGTACAACTGTTGCGGGGAGACCGGAACTCTGCAAATGGTTACATACATGATATTCGACAGATGTCTCTTAATTATATAATTTTTTTATTGAACATAACGTTATTCAAAATTTGTTTAATTTTTTGAAAAAGCTGTATTTATATATATTACAATTGATTTTTTATATTTTTTCAAAAGCAATTTTTATTCAAAAATTCATCATCATTATTACCATTTTTAATACTAGGTTAAGCAGTTCTTACCTAGTGGTAAGTGGTAAGCAGTGCTTACCGGGTAACAGATGGGTGACAAATTCTAACACTGGTTTTTAAATATCCGACCTCCTCCGTGTTTCCGAAAGCATGAGATGGAGTGGGTACCGATTAATATCACCGAGTGATATTAATCGTGATATTGTCGAGATTGTGGGGTTCCGAGGATGACGTCAGACGTCAGTCCGTCATCTTATCTCGCCCCACAGCCACATCCTCTGCAATTTAAACGGGCCCTGGTACTAGACCGGGATAACGCTAGGTAGAAAAAAAAAGAATTTACTTACTGAAAGTTTCTCGTGCATTCCGAGTCCAAAGTACCGGGGCCGTTAGTCCACGATTCGACAAGCAGATCCGACTGCAGCACCTCGGCCACCAGCCCGCTGTACAGGTCGTCATTGAACATGGCGCTCTTCGCGAAAGACAGGAACTTACGACCGACCAATGTTTCAAAACTTTCTATGTGATACCTGGTGATAAATAAATCCCATTTTGACGATATTGTTAGAGCCTCTATTGAGGTTCGTACCGTTGAGCAAAAGCTGTGTTAATTGACTATGGTTTCCTGGTTCCCCACTTTGGTTAACAAAAAGAAAATCGCGAAGCGGCAAGAGCGATCGCTGCGCGATCGACCGTCCAGTTTATCCATAACGGAGTTACATTTAGCGCGGAATCTCAGACTTCCCCAACGAAACATCACTCATTTCGAGATTATTCTTTTTGTTTTTCATACTATGTATAATGTTAACATTAATTTCGATTCCTAACTCAAAAAAAAAAGTCAGCCTCCTCGGACGGAATATCACTCATTAGAGCGCAAACAACAACTTGAAGGAAAAAAAATACATGCATTTATAGGGAAAGTAACCAAACTGCATAACTACCTTTTTTATCCGTGTAAACTGAACATCAGGTTTAATCGATATTAATGAAATGTTTTGTGTAATTGAGTTCCTAAATAGTTCTAGACTTGGGCTCGGTAGATGTTGCTACGATTGTATATCAAGATTTTTTTACAGCGAAAAAATGTTTTATTCAATACAATTTAGTAGGTGTAGAAAACATAGATAAGTATGGAAGAATATTAATGTAACTTTGTAGTGCATTAAGACAAAAATTAAAACGTGCATTAAGACAAAGCATTAAGATAACGCAGTACTATCTGTTGGTGATTTAATATTAATGTTGCAACATTGCAAAAAATTTACTCTATTTATTCGCAGATTTAAACAAAGTAATTATATAATTCCTAATTGTACAATCTTTACATAGTATAAAAAAAGGTTGCTTTCCGTTCTTGTATGCTTAAATCTTTTTTTTTATTTATCATTACAAAGTAGTCTTTGAAAATACATTTAAGCATTAAATAAAATGGCCAAGAGCGTGTCAAGAATCGCTTATATAGAAGAGTTCCGTATCTGCTTCGCTATAAATATATTTGTTAAATAACTTCAAAAGAAAATAATTTTTCTAATGAGTTTTTAGCATGTTCTATCAACACGAAAGTCTCTACGTCTAATAGTTTGGAAACGCTAGGTGGGGGCCACCTTACACAGACAGACGGACGGACGGACGGACAGAGCGAAATTAAGGGTTCCTTGTAGTACTACGGAGCCCTATAAACTACAAATTTTGTCCTTAATGTTAATCTAGTAGTCTGTGATTAGCCTAAAATTATAATTTGTAAATAGGTTTTGTCTCATTAAATGTAAGGCCATTCTTGTAGTTTTTTTTGGTTTGCAGACGAATTGTGCCGGCGCGAGCGGGTACCAATCTGAGTGCAAACAGCCTGTCTGTAAATTGAGCCATATCGATCGTCTGCGTCCCGCGGGAACTTTAATATTTCTTCCCGGGATGACGGGGATAGATTGTTACACGCGGCTTGTCGACTGCGCCCATTCCTACCGACGTATTAACAAAATTTACTTCACACATGTGCATACAGACACACAAACACTTAATTATTGTGTTATACTTATGTACCTATTTGTTACTTAATATCGTTAAATACATATATACCACATACATAACCCGGAATCCCAATAGAAGTGAGCAAGGCTCCTGGAATCAATTAGTGGTTGGAGTGACGTGCGGGATACGAGGGAATGCTCGGGGTTTTATTAAATGTTTTTCTAACGAAAACTGGGATACTTTTGTATTGTATATCTTGGACTCACTACTACTGAATATATAATACTTCTGAATATTGTTTAATTACACATCACTGCTTATATTAAAAGTCCCAGTAACAAAATGTGTTGGCGGACTGAAATAAAGTGGTCATTTTTTGTACAAGAGGCAAACGGGCAGCTGTGTTGCCGGCTTTGAGAGAAAGGCTTAGACCACTAGCAACGATGACAATAGATAGAAAGGAGAAAGGGATGCGAATACTATGACAACAACAGCTACGGTGGTCCGGGTACCTGTACCCGCAGGGGAGCTGTAGAGATATCGTACAGGCATCCAAAGTTTTACTCGACTCGAGCTTTTTTTTTTTTTTGAAGTAATTTTGTGAGTGTTACAAACACAAAAAAGTGTTGTAATGTTTATTTTTGTTTTATTTTAGTCGAATAATTACAATTGTAATAAAAATTGGTCATACATAGGCTAGGTGAATACAATTACCTGATGTTATTTTCTACAAATAACGATATTTTTAATTTTATTTGACGAATTATTATCTTTACTGACTACATATAAATTTTCGTAGTTAAGAGAATTCCGTTACACAGATACACGTGACTGACTTGTAGGATGCTGAAGCTCAAATATTTATTAGCGACTCAGTTAGCCGGCAGATAAATCAAGCGGGCGCCTTAAGTGAAAAGCGCACTTCCTCGGCCAGAGACCGGCATTAAAAATACGGCCAGATTGGCTCCCGCTAAAAGGTTTACTACGGCCATTTACTTATACACTTCTAGTCCTATATCGCATGTTTGGTGCAGCAAAATTGAATCGAAGGCTCAACTATGAACTAAATTCCGTAAGGTATTCGGTCCAAAGTCCATTCACTTTACGCTATAGGCGTGCCCACTCCTAGCAAAAGATACATCAAAGATGTTCTACATAGTATAATTCCAAAAAGAAGATACGTATTTAAGCATCAGCCTCTGATTTTTTGAAGATACAATATAGGAAAAGGTGACATCACCCTTACGCGAAGTGCACTTATTACAGTGTAACAATAAAAAATAAACAAGTAATTTTATCACCACTAAAAGTGGCAAAGTACGCAGGTTCTCCCCACTCGCGGTGGTCCGTGGCATGCATTTAAATTGTACATCTCGAATACGGCTGTAATAAAAGGTTGGCCGAATCTGCGCTGATTGTGCCGAGTTCAAATGTTACCCGAACTTTCATAATAGCTGTTTCTAATCTTGTTCTTGCCATTAAGAGTTTTGGTTTTCATTTTTACCCACTGGAATAAAAGAAGTTTCTCGCATAAATACGACTGAATACATGCTCTTACTCTGATTGAAAAAAGCCAAGTGTTTTTAAATGGAAAAAATGCCACGAGGATGTCTTAGATATTTTATATTTTTCCGGGCAGTAACTACATCATTATTTTCGTTTTACAATTAAAACGTTTTACTAATTAAGTTGGACCGAAGCGTAGGATGTAAGGAAAACGAATTTATTACTTAGAATTAATATATTTTTAAATAAAACTAATTACACTAGTGATTCCTTCAAATGTTAGGACCGAGAGTCAGTCTACAGGGAATGTAGAGTTAATGAATACTAAGGGAAACGTGCTCATTGGCGATGGCAATTGTTCATCCACCAAGCTCTATCCCGGTCTAGTACCAGGGTTCGCTTAAATTGCAGAGGATGTGGCTGTGGGGCGAGTTAAGATGACCAACTGCCGTCTGACGTCATCCCCAGAACCCCCACAATCTCTACAATCTCACGACTAATATAACTCAATGACATTGACAGGGACCCATTGTTTTACGTGCCTTGCGAAACAAGGAGGAGGTCCAATATTTTGAAACCATATTTTTGCATGAGAATTAATCCCGTGCTCGTCTCCAATACTATATTTTATATAGATTGTGCAATTAATGAATACTCGCCCATATTTTAATCACATTACTATTTTATTCAACCACAAATTATAGAGCCGCCTATTGACATCCACAGATAACGGATACTAAAGTATAGATATAATCGATAAGTAAGATATAACACTTATGCCGGAGCCAGATATAGCTTCATTTGAATGATCATGTAATGTGGCCGGGGACTAGCTGCGCAAAGTTTTGTATTCTTCAAGGACGAAAATGTACAAACACTTTGAGCTATGTCTGGCTCCGGCATTAGAATTGGTCACTCGACCATCACCAAAATATTATTAAATAATAGATCGACTCAAATGCCGGCCATTGACGATTGTGACCTCCTTTGAGAAATTATTATTCTTTGTATGTTCAATGTTATATAACCTCTTTAGGACCTTTTAATCGTGTTACGTAATAACAATTGTATCAACAATAGAAAAGCGAGTTTTACAATGTTCCGTTCACATCCTACACTTGACACCAACCTTGAAAGTCCCAAGGTCATTCACATTCATTATCACCAATTTGGGCACCTAATATGTAAGAGGAGATCTCATGTCCCGCTTGGTGAACGATAATCTCGACTTAAAAATGTAATATGTAATAAAATATTTGCGAATTTATAAACATGTGCAATAATATATAAATATTGCGAAGCGATTGTGAGTTTATTGCGAACGAATGCTTTATATTCTATTTTGTACAAATTCCTTGCCTCGCACAATAACTCTATGGAATAAGTTACCAACGGATACGACTTAGGGGCTTTCAAGAAAAGAGCATACTCATTTCTAAAAGGCCGGCAACGCATCCGCGAGCCTTCTGGTAGTGCAGATGTTTGCGGGTGTCGATAGTCACTCTGGTGAGGCGCCGACCCGTTTGGACGTCGTTTTATAAAGATAAAAATAAGCGTATTATTTTGAAGATAATTAAATGAAGATTTATTCTCGTAACTGCAAAAAACTGTTCGAAGCAGCAGACGCACAAAATTTAAAAGAATTCGAAGCCGAAAAACCGCCAATTGACAAGCTCCTTCAATCGTTGATCGTTTTCTATTATAAATAGGCATGATAGAAGTGTCCTATTTGAAGACGACTTCAATTAGGACACCTTGAGGCCGATTTCAGCTGACGAGCGATTTTTCTACCCCCAACTCTATTAAATTCTTTTAGTTTATAAATACGTAGTGAACTGTTTCTTCTTTTTGTTATGCCTGCGTTCGCAAAAAAAGGTATCTAAATTTTTGACAAATTTTCGAGACAGTTTCTCTGTTCATATTAATAGTTTTTTATGAATATGATATTAAATTGACAAAAATATTTGTATATGTTTGCATGTGTTCCGAGTTAGAATAAGTTATGTCTCACACTTGACTGCGTAAAGGCTTCCTCATATATATGAAACGTTATTTATTTCAGGTCCATAAATGGGGGGCATCAAATCCCTCATATTCCTACACCTGGTGTACATCAGCACCTGCATGGAACAGCTGGACATTATATACGAGTGGAACCAGCTGGATTTCCAGTTTCTTACCCCAGAAGCACGACAACAGGCGATCGACAGCGGTGCCTTTATCCCCGAAAATAATATACCCATGGGACTGGAGATCTTTGAGGATAGACTCTTTATTACTGTACCTAGATGGAGGGCAGGAGTTCCGGCCAGCTTGACCTATGTCAATTTAAAAGGTAACCAACAGTGAATATGATTAGGAAGTTTAATTTGGAATGGAGTCAGCCGGTCAATATCCCTTAACTGGAACACTTGAAAACACATTTATGTTTTTAAAAGTACTTTTTGTCAACCAAGTTCTATTTAGAATACTTGACTACAACTACTCGATAAATGAGTTCTATAAAATTGAAAGATTTTTTCAAATCGTACCGTTAGTTTTCGAGATTAGCGCGTACAAGTAAACAAACAAACTTTTCAGCTTTATATATTAGCGTAGATATAGATTCATTTCTGTCCCTTGCTCACTTATGATTTTTTTTATGAGCTCTTTAGTCATTTTTAAAGAATATTAGAATTTTTAGATATACATACAAATATGTATAGGTCTTAACCGTTATACCATATTTGTATTATAAATTAAGAATTTCCTTTCTATTGGACGCCAAAAAATACCATAAGTAACATTTATTTATATACTATTTGTTACCCGCGATTTTGTCGACGATATATAGCCTATAGCCCTCCTCGGTAAAAGGGCCATCTAACAATTAAAGAATTTTTTGAAACCGGACCAGTAGTTCCTGAGATTAGCGCGTTCTAGTAAACAAACAATTCTTCAGCTTTATACAGTATAGATAGATATAGATAGATATAAAAATCATTCGTTGTCAGTTAGTCTCGTTAAAACTCGAAAATCGCTAAATCGGTTTAAATTCTGTTTGTTTTGTTTCATTCCCCTTATGTTAGAAGATGTTCAATAGAAAAGAAAATATGGGAAAAATCGAAAAATTATTTAAAAATTCAAAAAAATGTAGATTTGGTCGCTACTTCAGAATACTTCAAATAAATACCTAATAGGACATGGGTCAAAATCGGAGGCAGACAACGTCTGTCGGGTCCGCTGGTGATAAATAAAATGTAGTTTTCAGCAAATATGTTGAACTGAGACTCAGTTCAACATATTTGCTTAACTGTTACTAAGAAATTATAGAATTATCGGAATTCAATACTATCGGAAGAAACAACAAGGAAATAAATGGACATCCATTGCGTAACATTGCTCTTTCGTTTGGTTATATCAATTTGCGTAGACGAACCATAGAATGGCTCGTCGATCATAATAATTTGTTAGATACGACCGCAATTCAGCACAATTGATATTACGAACCAATCGTAAATTTTCATCGGATTTTTACATTCCTAATTTGGGAGTTCACACACTTCCGTGAGGCTGAGGCCCGGTCGATACCTAGGGTGAAATGGTCAACGCTCTTGAGGCACAAAATATAGTAGGCACACGTAAAATATCATTATCCAATAGAACTATTATAGATATATTAGGGATAATATCATATTAAGGTAATTAGGAATTCGGATGATCACTACAATGTTTCGTAACCAAAATGTTGCGACGCAAAAACACTATCGACCGCACTTCCTAAAAGCAGTCGTGAGGACGGTCGATATATGTAAAAATAACTCGTAATTACACTATTGCACAGTATGTACGTTGCGTGATGATATCGAACGTGAGTAAGCACTAGAATATTCGAGTTTTGTACTATTATGATTAAGCTCAAGCAGTGCTATAGTTCTAATTAGAGACGACAACTCACCTGAGATGCCGCGATAGACACTGATATGAATGAGAATGAAATGCGGTTAGGATATTATATCTTTAACCTGAACTGCCTCAAAGGACGCCCTCCGTTGAGGTCGCCGGCAAAGCCTGATATGCCGCGACTCGTCACTGCCTCTATTGGCGACCAGAACATGTGCAGACTAACGAATATGTACAGAAATGGCCCGAATTTATTTGCGCACTAAATAATATTTACGACATATGGAATAACTCAGACGAAATAAAAGATATTTAATATGTTGAAAATTCTAACAAATTATTATTATTCTTTTAAATAACAAGGGGGCAACGCTTGAGTGATTATGGACGCCATATTAAAATGGACAATTTATAGTGTCGTGTCGTATATATAAATAAATACTTGTATGTTTCATGCAGATTAGGTCATATTATACCATATTTCCATACAACAATGTTTCAAGCACCAGTGCTTGTTGCTCTTTTATGCAAAACAGTTTTGGAACATCATTAATTTAAGAGTATTATAAATTCTTCAAATTAAAGTAATAAAAATCTCTTGGATATCGCAGTTATCTTAACTCTACCACCTTTTAAATTAGTTTGTCTTACTATTCTATTACATGCCAAGGTCAATTGTTCCGCTCCGCTTCCCATCTTTTGAAGAACTCTTGAACATCATTAAGAAAAAAAAAGCGTGAAATCAATTTATGGCATTTTGGTTATTAAATGTTCGACCGACCCACTAGATTACGAGGATATTGAAAAATTAAATAAGACAAAATGGTTCGTTCAATTTTATCATAAAATAGTAAATTCAGCCCAACCCCAAGAAGTCGTAATTTAGAAAGGCTAAAATGCATAAGTCATGAGCCATCACACTGCACGAATATTACACACACACTATACTACGCTACACATGAGTGTGTATTGATGACAATAGCATCAGTTTACTGAGGTTATTACGTGTGTAATGAAACCTGTGTTTTAACGCGGTGTTTTTCTTTGTAGTAAAGCACGTATCAGCTAATGGACGAACACGGCTTTTAACTTCATGCTTGTTAATACAAAGTAAGTGAGGTGGGGCGAAACGAGATTATTCTTTTGTAATGTGGTACCCACCCATTACCTACACCTTACAGAAAATCACTACCAAGTATGTGATACCATTCCCGAAGTGTTGTTTCTGTAGGATTGTTAGAGCTGTTATGAGAAGAGGAGATTGAGTCAGCTTGTTCATGCTTAAGTATACACATTGGTGGTTTTCAAAGCATCTACAGGCTTCGGTGGCTGTTTAACATCATCATCACCATCATAGCCATATTCCACCACAGTGACTAACAAGCTATACTCGTGAGCGTTGACCTTATGTTTTCCTATGACTAAAGTAACCAATTTTGGTAATGAAACTGCTGAGGGTTCGAAAGGTTCGTACCTTTTGAACCGAAGTAAGTCGGATGAAAAAGTTCGTGCTAGGCCCACATGAGGTCTTAATCGTGTCACGCTTTTAATCAATGCTAATTCAACCCGCGTTGACGCTAAGACGGGTCCGATGTGGGCCTAGCGCGAACATTTTTACCCTAAGTAAAGTCGACTGGTCGACTTACTTCGGTTCGAAAAGTTAATGCTAGGCCCTTTGTTTACCATATGCCTGTTTGCTACATTAATAGTATACACGAATAATTGGTTTAAAGGTGGGCTTAGACCAAACGAACTAGAGCAGTCTTTCTCGATCTTTAGTTTAAAATAAAGTTCGTTCTTGGGCATTTACACCAAAATATTAACGATCTACGAACTAGAATAAAAATTAGAATCTTTCTGAATGCAGACAATGCAACGAATTAATTCTCAACGTCTGTTTAAACTAAAATTAATTTGATAGAAAAGGGATAGAATGAGCATTCGCTCGTCTGATGTAAATCTGCCTTCAACAAAATTGTTTAAATAAAGTAGGTGTGTTTACACTGAAATTAATTAAAATTAATTTAAACCTTTTAGCATAGCTGTGGGTAAGAAGTAAGCTGTCAACCGCAATTCAGTTGAAAAGCTAGACATTTAAACAAGAGACGGTGTCTAACCAAGCGACTAATGTGCCCTTTATTAGGCGGTTGGTTAAGCAACGGTGACTATAGGAATTTTGAATAAGAAAAAAGCTATACATATTTCTTATGTAAGCAAACAGGCATACGGCCTACCTGATTGCTAGCAATCTCTGCAATCTATAGAAGCTTGGAAATTTATTTTCAAATAAATTCTCTTGCGCGTTATTCCTTTGCCTATTCACATACAAGAGGCGAGACAAATTTCTTAGCATTCCATGGGTTCACCGTGCGGATGCCGGATCCATCGCGTTGCAGAGGAAGAAACCATAGCAGTGGCCGAAACTTATAACCCAGGTGGATTACTTGTAAACTAACATTACTTGTAACTATAAATACGGTGCGGAGTAATCGAAGACCCTTCTCACGCGATTCGACAGAGGATAAAGAATTCCGTAAGACGGCCGCTGAGCGATCGTGAAGGGGTTGAGTTTGCAAATGGATATAGTATAGCGCGAAAGTATTATAACTAACCTGTTATTTAATACTTTTTTTTCAAAATCATGCGTATTGTAAAATGACAAAATAATAGTTAATGTAAGGATAGTTATCGAATATATATATAACAAATAAATAAATAGCGCACCGCGCAGGTACATCGCCAGCGGCCAACTTGCGTGACAGGAACTATACTAGATTTATAAAAACTCCTTGATCACACGTTATCAACTTAGGTTTAAATATGCCGCCCAATTAATATATATACCATCATGGTCCACGTTATCAAATAGCCTGTATAGAATTATTCATCTTAAAATACTTCTAATGCCAATTTTTGACAAAATTAATGTTTATTTTTGCATAACCCTTACTGCACTGGGACAATTATGAGAGACTAGCCTACCTTTTTGAACCGAACAACCCACAAGAGACAAATCCCAAACGTGTCACGCTAACGCAAAAAAAGTCAATGATACGATAAGAGAGAAAAGATTTAACAAAAAAATTAATTTAATATAACAATTGGCACGGCCTTCACCCCCGTGGTGCGTAAATTAGATAACAATCGTGTCACGCTTTTAATCTATTGATTAAAAGCGTGACGTTAACGATAACGATAGGAAGGGTCCGCAGTGCGTCTACCACGAACATTATCATCCAAAGTAAAGTCGACTCGTCGACTTACTTCGGTTCGAAAAGTTCGTGCTAGGCCCTCTGCTTATCGGAGAAGAGAGTGGGGAATATAAGCTTTCTTAAGATTTAGGGTTTTTATACTATATATTATTATTTGTAACTCTATTTTTCCCACAGCTGGGCAAGGCCCTCCCTTCCCTCTTTCCACATGGTTCTGTCTTTAATGTTACATTGTTTTGGAAACGCGTACACAAATTTAATACAAACAACTCAAAAGCTTCATGAGTCATGTAATTTTTGAAAAATTCTAAATAATTTTTTTTTGAAAAAAAAAAAAAGTATATATATCGTGGACCGATGATACAAAATAATTAATTTAGCATTTACGCTAACCCGCAATTAACTGATATTATTGAATCTGCACATATGTAAACCTAAGTATGACCATGTACAAGCCGGCCTATGGCAGTGAGTGTTATATCATATATATGTTATATGTTACGGATTGGTGCTGTCGTTTTACTCTCGTACCACAATGGAGATGGTGTAACCGCATCGCTAACTGGCCGTTGACGTGGGCTGCAACGTAGCGGACACTATCGGCGAGTTCACATCTGTTAAAAAAAATCTACTATACTATATGAGAAGTATCTTTTTCGTCTACCTATGGCCCAGGGGTCGTCAACCTTTTGAGTCGGAAAAGTCAAAAATAATGTACAAAATTTCAGTTTTTAGAGAACCACATACATTTTTCATGCCACCAAAAAATAATAGTGTAGCATAAATAAACTTTTTGATAAGAAAAAAGTAATCTATTTATTTATATGAAAAGTATCTAACATATATATATGTAGTGTGTTTTCAAAACAAATTAGGGTTTATTAGATAATCAAATATTTTCGTATGAAACTGAAGAGCCACAGTTTCAAATCGAAATAATCACAAGTTGCCGACCCCTGACCTAGTCTTATCCTGGTCTAGTACCAGGGTCCCCTATAAATTGTCCTACTATCTCACAACTAATATCACACAGTGACATTAATCTGAACCCAGTGTTTTACGCGCCTTCGGAAACGCAGAGAAGGTTTGATACTACATTCCGCTTTTTCTAAGGTGCCACCTTATCTAATTTTCTGTCATATATATTATTAATTAACTTAATTCACATACATAGCTGAGTAGTTCTTCTAATTCTAAACGTTTTCTCTTAATTTAATTTTGTTGTTATATATTTACTTTCTTTATTACTGTTACTTCTCGGGTTTGGGTGTGTAGTCTATATGTATGTATTTATATATGTTTACAAAAATAATGTTTGTGTACTACAGGGATACGTTTCCTATAACACAGGCATTACATTGTCTATCTTAGGAACAGACGTCTGGGTCTTAAATAGTCTTATATATGTGTTTATATTCCTTGAATTTTCTGGTCGGGAAACGGCACCCGAGTTATAGACACATAGATAAATACGTCGTTTTGTTTACAGAATGAAATTATTACAGGTGTTAAATATATACCCTTATATATTTTACACCTGTAATATTAACAATACAATTACAATCTACCTGTGAAAGCGGACAAAAGTTTTATTCTTCAAATAATCTTATGACAACTCAATTTTAAAAATATTTGTTGCTGCGAATAATAAATGAATAGTTTTTATATGCCTATTTCATATTCACAATCATTTTCTTGTTATGGTTATGAACCAATACTCACAATTCTCAATTACCCCTTTTACAATGCTTAATAGCTTATAATTAAAGTGAATTCAAGGTATAGGCCAATGAGAAGTGTCGCATTCGAAATAGAAAAATACATAAATCTGTTCGCCTTGTGGATATCGCAAATAATAGAAAATAAAGGAGACTGACTGAGGAGTGATTAATTTTAATGTTTTACACGAATCGCGTCCGTTGACCCCGATACCGAAAACGTTTATATTCTACGTAGAACTCAAAAATATCCGCAATGACCAGGAAACTGTGCGCCTGTGAAGATTTCGCAGTGATAAATCATGCGCGATTTACCGTCGCATCAAACCGCGGCAACGTCACGACAACGACACGGCTTTACGACCGGTTACCGAGAAACGACTGGACGAGACGTTGTCACATAAATCAATTTAATCTACGCGCCAAGACAATTGCTATCATTCTCTGTTCCGAACGGGCGATGTTTATTCGACAATCGGACCTGTGGACCAGATGTTAAAGTTTATTTTTGTGCACCGTCCAAATATTTCTCGGCTCGGTTCGCGCTTGAGTAGGGCTACCTGATTTTCTGTTGTCGATATATCGATATTATTATTATCAGTCATCTGTGTCCCACTGTCGAACAAAGTCCTCTCATAATCTCTTCCATTCAACACGGCCCTGGACCTCCTCTGATCAGTATACAACATACGGTACATATTTTATCTAACTCGAAATCACAAAACTCGCGGGACGTACAAAGATGAAGTTTGGCAGCGAGGTAGCTTACAGTTATTAGACATCCTCTAAGAACGGATTTTTCGATAGGGCCAGATTAAGGTCTTAAGAGCTCTCGCAAGTTTAATTCTATGCGGACGTAGTCGCAGGAAACAGCTGGTTGTATATACATACTATCGTATTGCTAATTTATAAATTTAATTTCATGTTTGTACAGCATTTTTCATATAGGGTTTCGTTCCATGAAATATTTGTTTCTTTATAAAACTAGAACGCTTGTAAATGCGTTGCTGTTCTTTGAGAATTAATTATGCTTTTTCATGAAGGTCAGTAAGTCGTACATTATTTACGTGAAAAACAAAACCAGAATGTCATTAAATTATCTATCGATATGCAAAAATATCGATACGCCGGGCCATCACTAGCACGAATCAAATGAGACATCGTTTTGCAAGACTTGATTTTGAATTAATGTCTAATACTGTACATGTAATTGTGACTTGACTTTTATAATCTATGGTATTGGCGGGAAATTAAACGGGGAACGATAGAAACAACCTTCATAAATAAGCTTCGATAGCTCAACAGTAAAAGGGCGGACCGTTAGCCGTGAGATGTTCGGTTCAAACTTCGCTGCGCTATTCTCATAGACACTTCTAGAACAAGCTTTTAAAAAGCTTAACTGGGGTGATAATGAGAAAAAGCGGTATGAGATACAAGAGCTACAAGGGGTGGAAAGTTTTCCGTCTGCTTTAAATAATTTTTGCAATTTAGTGTATTTAAGTTTCATGTATACATGAAGCAAAATTGTAATACTTATCAATTATTGTCGGGTGATTTCTGAATATCAACGCTGGTAGTGGGTACATACATTGTCTTCCAAATTTCACTGAGAGGTCTTGCCCTTTTGTGGCAACATACTTTTCATTATATCACTATACACTATATATAAGTGCTAGACATCCGCTAAGTACGGAACGGTTTTGCGATAAGGTCAGATTAAGAAGGTGTAAGGGGTCTTGCCAGTTTAATTTTACGCGAGAGAAGTTTCGGAAAACATCTAGTAATATATATATATACTGTGCAGAGTCTTCTTCTACCTATCGTTATCCTGGTCTAGTACCAGAATCCGCTTAAATTACGGAGGATTTGGCTGCAAGTTAAAATGCGGTATGACGTCATCGAATCCCTCAGTGACATTAATCGGGACCCAATCTATTACGTGCCTTCCGAAACACGGAGGGAAACCAGTGTCAGAATGGGTCACCCATCTATCACTCACAGTAGCAACTGCATAACCTAGCAATCGGCTCGGATACCGGCCACTAATTAAGCTAGGACAGACTATTGGCGGTAAAGTAAAACGGGAACAAACCTGCGTCGGCGCAGCGAGCAGGTGGTACTGCAGAGTGCGGTTCCAGGAACCAGTTATTTGGTGTAATGCTCGCCGAAGGTCTCAGCGGTTTGCACAATGCACTTTCGACTATGCAATACTGATGTTTAGTTCGTGTTATTGGAGATTGTCGACCGGGATTAGTATCTACGACGGAGCGGTAGATAAAAAATGTTCTTGGCTATGGTCTTACATTTAATTATATAGATAAATAAAATTAAAATGTGTGTAAGTACATGATTTGTAATGATTTTTTTCGTTCTCAGACTTTATATTAAAAATAATTACCACTTTCTTTCAATTTCACAATTATGAATATAAAAAAGTTTCAGAAAGACAATGTAGTCAATTAGCCAGCCGACTTGAAACTATCGAACTGAACCAGTCGGTTAAGGAACAGAAATAACAGGAAATAATTTTCTCGCATTTATTTAGTGGCGACATGAAATGACCCGTCAGTCCGTCTGCTCAGATTATTCAAATGTCCGTCCGGAACACTGCCTTAATTCTGTACTATTGATTTATGCTAAAATTGACAACCTCCGAATATACCTGCTTCTAGGTCATCCGGTGAAGAATTCATTGACGTCAGACATATTTTATTTATTTGTGTCATATATTGCTATCGCACACTAAGGCAAATTAAATTCAATAAAATATTTTTTTCAATACAGAGGAGGATATTAAATTAAAATAAGTTAAACGCAATTTTAAAGAGTGTCAGACTTCGAACTGATTCATTTTACTGGTGCAATTATTAGACTAGGTTTTACATTAAAAAAGCCGAATAACTGGACTGAGTCTCACTTACATACATTAAAAAATTCAATAGGAATGTAAATTTACGAATGATTCATAAATGCTGGTGGTATATATCTTTGACTCTTAATGTACAACACATATATGTGTTGTTTCATTTGAGGCGTTTTATTCAAGGAACGTATCGCATTGTTTACGGTTCAATTCTGTAACATATATTATAGTAGATTAAATACAATAAGACGTTGGTTATTGTTATAGTATACAAAGTCCTAGGAGACGAATCTCTATCTCAAAGGAGAAATTGTGTAGAGAACCCCAAAGGAAATACCGACTCTTAAAGGGAAAGGTTGCTTGTCTATTCTTACAAAAATATTAATATAACAGAAAAGGGGAAACAACTCTGAAAGTTTTCGCGTATAGGTAGCTTATAAAAGGCAAATTCAATAAAAAAAAAATATTTCTAATTGGGTAAAAAGCTCCTCAAACAAGTGCCCTCTGTTATTTATATAAAAGAAAAACAATCAAATAAAGATTATAATTTTTTAAGTCGGTCACCTAAGACATCGTCCCATCACGCCAAGAATAGTTCCCGGCTCAATTCAGTGTAAAATATCGGAACAGGATCTATTGTGTTTTCCAATCATCGGACGGCTGTATAATGAGTTTCCCGTACCCCGGACAATGGCGTCCACAATGGCACCGAATCTGCGTATATCCATCGGCGATTAGCGATTTCTTTGTGCCCTGATGATGAGAAATATATCTTTCAATGCTCGCCCAGATTCGACTGCAAATTGAAAAGATTGACCTACATTGTGGAAACGATCGGTCGGTTTTATATTTTAATGATCCAAGCAATTGGGATTTTTGTGATGGTTTCCCAAAAATTATAAGTAGTTTACTATTATTATTTTAGTGATCTGCCATTTACGATTCTTTTAGTAATTAGAGTACCTCTTTCTTACATAAGATCGGCGTAAAGTGGCGCCAAAGCTGTCATGGCAAGTGATGGTATTGTTGTCAAGATTCGTTCGGTTTGTGAGAATTCCTGGTGGCCTAAACGTTTGTTGAAATGCCGGCAACGCACCTGCAAGCCACTAACTAGGTAATCAGCCCCTTATAATGTATTAAAAATAAATAAAAGCACGCTTATTTGCCAAAGTATTATACAGTTCAACACTATATTAAAGATTCCTTAAGTTCTTGTTTCTTTAAGACTTTAGAGTTTATATGGAGATGTATCAAATCCGTTTATTTTAAAGGGATTTGTAACGACTTTGTTGCTGGTTCCTCTCTGTGGCCCAACTTGTTTTGTATCACTTCGAGATTCAATTATATAAAATGTTCCTTGATCTGATAAAATTCCACAGCAAACTCAGCTAAGCCAAGCTAGTGCTAAAACACAGTTGACAAGCACTTTTCGCCTGCGATCAGATTATCATAAAGTATGGCTATGATTTTTGCCATCAAATAGCAAGTACCCACATCACTAACCACCAGCTGTCAATATTACATTGACGTATTTAGTTATTACCGGGTAATTATAGGTCGTAAAGCATGCTCCAATGAACACCGTGTGATAGCGATGGCTCCATTGTTTCATCATTCGTTTTTAGAGATCCGTACGGTAGGATCTTCCTCTATCGTGTTTGATTATGACAATCAAGCGTTGCTTCGTAAATGTTTATGAGAAGTGGTTTAGACTAATAGCGAAATTTGAGCTTCACCTTCAGATATCGCGGCAGAACTTTAAATTTCCTCCTCAGCATTCATCTCACACCTCAGTCAATGCCCAAAAAATCCACATCTGTGGGGTTTTCTGGAATTGTATAGCAAATATAAATCTATGTTTAGAGCGGGTCTTCACCATCCACTGCGTGCTGAAGAAGATGCCTAACCACGGCAGCGTTTCGCATGGTAGTCACAATCTCCCGTCACACGACGAAGTGCGTCTACAACTGTAGACGTCAACTGTAGCATCAGTTGCCAGCTTTGGTATTTCCGAACGGATACGACTTTGGTACCTTCAAGAAAAGAGCATACTCATTTCTCAAAGGCCGGCAACGCATCTGTGACCCCTCTGGTATTTCAGTTGTCCAAGGGTGTTGGTAGTCATTTAGGTGAATGCCGGCTTCTCGTTTGCCCATTGTTATATATATTAAAAAAAAGCGACACTGACGACGCCGATAAGGCAGTTGATCGCATCATGAAGAAAGCGATTGCCGCGAGCGAGCATGCTGTAGTGGAATACAACCATAGAGCGGTCATCTACCACTAGGACCCTCATCTCATCGCGGAAATGTCGGCCCCAAAAAGAAACTGGTACTATAGAAGAATAACAAAACATAAAATAGTGAGAAAATTTAAAAATATAATGAAGAACATATCACGGGCCTTCAACCGTGGAGTATAAATTCACATTTAAAAAAAATCAAATATAGTAAGTGACTATCAATGCTCATGGACTACTGCTCAACCAGAAGATACGTTGCCGGCATTCAAAAGATGAGTGGTTTTCTTTAGGGTTTCTTGTCGTATAGGTTCGGAAATACCGGGAGCGACAACTCTTTATATAGAGATGATTAAAAGCATTTTTACTCAAAAAAGGTATGATTTCCTCCATATCTAACATTCACAAAATGTCTTAAAAACGTCATATATTACGTGAGTTTTCTTTAAACATGTAATGCATTGCTTTACGTCGATAAGATGTCAGTTTTCTTAGCGGGCCGGTGCAGGCACGTTATTGGACCAGTGCGGCGTGACGTCAACGTGACAGTCTGTCACGTCACTGCAAAGATATTAAATCTAAGCCAATTAAAGCGTGTTAAGCCAAAAAGCTATATCGAAACTCAACTAAAAGTCTATTTAGATTTGAGTAATAACCTTTGTGGAACCACGGTCCGGGCGCCCGTCCAGTTCAGAACATGTGATAACGTTACGCTACCAAACGTATCGATACAAGTTATTTAAATGCCACATAGACTACAACTTAGTTAAATAATATATACATTACAATTAACCTTTTTGTGTGTTAAATGTTAGTATACATTTGTATTAGTGTTACCGTGTATAACATGTGTGTATGTACATATATGTGTATGTGTGTTTGTGTGTGTTTGTTAATGTTGTATGTTCGTGTGTGTGCGTGTATGTATAATTATACATATCGATTTGTCAATCAAATATCAAATATTGTATTTGTTTTGCAGAAGTTCTTCAGTCTCATCATAATTCTTAGGTTTTAAGAAATTGGTTAAAGTAATCTTGCAGTTCCTGTAAGACATGGGATATATATTTATGCAGTTATTTATTTTATTATATAAATATGCAGATTGTCGCATAAACTGTCTTCTGGCAAAAGTAGTCTTGGTGGGGGGCACTGCAACAATGTTGGGTTTTCTTCGGCTCTGATTTACATCGGACACATATGTTACTGACCTGTGTACTCTCAGAACACAATATAATATGTACAGCTTCCTAATAGTAAGCAGATCAGTATGAGAGTACAGCCTGTGTGTGGGAAATCTATACGGAACAAAGAACATTACTTTGAGCAAAGATCTTTGTGCTTTTTCTAATTCTAATAACTTTGTTTTTATAGCCCCGCCCCACACAGGTATACAGTACACTACAACTGATTGAGCCAATGCGGTGTATAATTGTATCAACAGTGATCTAGTTGCAACATGCCTCAATGTCTTAAAAACCCAGGTTAATTTGCGAATTCTACCAGATACTAAATCTATTTGTGAATGCCAGGAGAGCCGTTGGTCCACCATAATACCTAGATATTTAATTGTAGTTACTTTTGTAAGTGATTTACAGGAACAAAATTGGGCATGAACTTGGAATTTTGAACAAGTATGGATTTTAATTTCAAAATCAACGTCAGGCTGTGTCCGAAGGTAGTTCGTAAAAGATATATATTGTGTTTTATCAGTATTGAGAGTAAGTAAGTTAAGTTTTAACCACGTAGCAATTTTGGCTAGACCTATTTCAGCAGATTTACGTACATTTTCCCAAGAGTCACCTGTGAAAACGACAGCTGTATCATCAGCGTAGGAAAATAATTGCGCGTTCTCCAATTTCATTTCGCAGAGGGGATTTATGTAAACTAGGAATAGCGTTGGACCTAAAACACTACCCTGTGGAACCCCATAGGTAACATATTGTTTTTCACTGAGGTAGTTATCAATTTTAACCTGCTGTGTTCGATCACTTAGATATGACTGAAATAAATCTAAAGGAACACCTCTTATTCCAATTTGTTCCAGTCTGCGCAGAAGGATGGGAATGGAGACAGTGTCAAAAGCTTTTTTTAAATCTAAAAATACTGTAAGACATTTATTGCCTTGATCAACTTGATTTACGATGAATGAAGTTAAATCTGTGACAGCGTCTTCAGTTGATAAGCCCCGCCTAAATCCATACTGTGAATTAGAGAGTACTTTAAAATTATTAAGGTAGTTTAATAAACGGTTGTTCAATAGTTTTTCAAAAATTTTAGAGATCGCCGGTAAAACAGATATAGGTCTATAATTTGAGATGTCGTCACTATCTCCACCCTTATGCACAGGCGTGATAATGGCTTTTTTGAAGGCGTCCGGAAATAGACCCTTTTGAAAACATTTGTTAGCTAGTTTAGTTATTGTTGGAACCAATAGCCCTGCCGCCATTTTTAAAAATTTAGTAGATATATTATCCCATCCGGGGGAGCTATCAGATTTCAAATTTGTTAATATGGAATAAATTTCCATATTGTCGGTTTCCAAAAGCAAGAAAGAATTAGCTCTTAAAGGTGTAGTTGTATCTGCATCAGAGCAAGTTAGAAAAGTTGTGCCAGTCATAATTTCTTCAGCTAATAGTTTTCCTATATTAGCGAAGTAAGTATTTACAAAATTTACCGATTCACGAGGTGATGATTGATGGTTTAGTAGCTGAAGATTAGATTTCTTTGGCTGATTTAGGTTAGTTATATTATTAACAATTTTGTAAATAGATTTTAAATTTTTATTAGCTTTAATTAACTGGTCTCTGTCGTAAATTCGTTTTAATTTTTTGATTAATTTGGAGCAAAAATTTCTATATCTCCTATACGTGATTTTTAATATTTCATCATCAGGGTTTGCACGTACCTTTTTTTGCATCTGATTTCTATTTCTTATGCAGCGTAAGAGACCTAATGTCATCCAGGGCCTCCTAAGTCGACACTTACTAGAAACTGGAGTAATTCTAGTGTTTTCAATTATATTACTTTTAAGTCGATCAATTAATAAATCTGTTGTAGTATTTGGATCACTAAATGTAAATTTTTCAAAAAGATCTTCTACCTCAAGATTTTGTAAAACTTTTTCAAAGTCTACCCAAGTTTTGGATTTAGTATATTCATTTGATTCAACTGTATTTGATAGCTCTAAATAAACCATCCTATGATCGGAGATAGTGGTGTTCAATACTGTTATAGAAGCTTTTTTATTATTAATTTTGAGTATAAAATGATCTAGACAATTACTTTCTCTAGTAGGTAAAATATGACCCGGGAGTAAACCATGCGTTGCCAACATATTAAGAAACGTTAATCTGTTTGTTCGCTCGTAAGTCCCTGCGTTTATGTTGTGAATAATATTTATATTTAAGTCTCCCGTAATAATAATATTTTTCATATTTTTTAAGGTATCCAGGTGTGTACTTAATGAATTAATAAAATCTTCTGCATTAACATTACAAGGGGAACGATAAATTCCTAAAATGGTTATATTGTATATAGTAATTTGTAAACAGGACGCGTGAATTAGTCTTATTTCTTTAACGGTATATTTATGATTATTTTTGACATATAAAACTACACCATCATTTTGGTTTTGCTGTTTGTTCGTATAGAATGATGTATAATCATTGAGCTGGGGTAGAGGTTTTTCAGAGTTTAGTCGACATTCAGTTAACACCATCACGTCAACATCCTCTAAAAAATGGGATATGCTTGTCTGAAGATCACTTATATTTTTATAGATACTGACAATGTTCTGCGTTAAAATAGAAAGTTCTGTTTTTAATAATATTCGTTTCTTTGAAAAATCTTCAATATCACAGATTTCCGATTCTGCAATTTCAATATCGTCTATTGTATTTATAGACAATAGCAGATTATCCATAAAGAAAGGTTAAAGAAGCTAAAATAATTGTATCTAGATTTCTGTTACATGTAACAGTATGCTTATACTTATGAAAGGTCAGGTGAGAAACAAAATTACGCTGTGGTACTATTTTAAATGAGTATGAGCCACTTGCGCAACAAATTAATCGATGTTTTACTGTATCTAAATGTGTATAAATATAAAAAGAACTGTGCAATAGTTTACTATAGTTATAGATAGGACAAGATAGTATAAGATAAAAGTTTTTTAAAAAGAGCGTTATTGTAAATATATAACTAAATGTAATTTCTAAGTGAGTTATGAGTGTGTTTGTTGATGTACCAGTGAGGGCAAATGTAATATATATTAATATGTAATCTGTCATATTGTAGATGTGTGAAGTATAATTGACATGTGTAGGGTATATGTAATTTATGTATTTGTGTACAGTTAGCAATAGATTAGTACTTATTCTATGGTTAATATTTAGCATGGAAAATTCACAAAGAAAAGTTATACATACAAAAAAGCGATTTCTATTAATAGCTAAGAATAGTCATTGTTTTTGTATTAAGCTTTGCACTTGATGTTCACTTTTTATTATAATGATTGGGGAGTTTTCATCCCTTCTAACGTATACACGTCCAAAAGATGTCCAACAGAATTTATAAGCCTTACTTTTTGTTAACTCGCGTGCAAGAAAGTATAGACGAGCTCCTTTTGGTGTTAATTTAAACATCAGTTCATTTTATTTTAAAATAATATTTTAGATATGCGTAATATTTTAATTGTCCCTTCTACAAACATAACCAAATACACTTAAATGACATACACATGTACTGAAGAATTATTTGTTTTAAAATAAAATGTAGACATTGCTATATTAACAAAAGTTTGGCTGTAATAATGTACTATAAGAGAAAATTTTACGATTCTTCATTAAAACTATCTTGGATTAAAGAATAACAACTCTGTTACCGTCAATACTTCGTTTTTGTTGCTCCCACTCTATCGCATATAAATTATTATAAACAGATCATATAAATTATAATAATAGATAAATCTTATAACGCTTGTTAAATAATAAAAATACTATAAAGTTTAAAATTTACGTTATTGAATATAAACTTTTAGAAATTATTGCTTTCACGATACTTTATTAAACCTCTATACGCAAACAGAATCGTATTCCGCGTTTCAAGTAATAAAAAGACTATCGGGTTAAAAATTAACGTCGCCTATCGACATATAACTTTGGCCGGCTACCGAAATACTTTAAATTATTATCAGCAAACGATTCCTAGCTCTCGCAACCGAAACACGCGATAAATAAATAACTAGTAATCGTAAACAGGCCCAAACGTTTAACTATTGATGGAAACGTGACGCTGAAAGCAACGCGTTGGCGTACATTTCCTCAACGGCCCAAACAGTTTAAATCTGTACTTGAGAGATGATTGATAGATTTTGCACTCTGACTAGTTGGTTACAGACTATGTATGTTTTTAAATACACAATTCCATTTGGCCTCTATTTAATATAAGATGGTGCTAGAAGTGGATAGGACAATAGATGAAAGTGGTCGAAGATTTACCTATCTAAGTATATCTTCGACCACGTTGCAGAATACAGTTGACTATTAAAGGTTTGCTCTAATGTAGAGTCCGTATCAGTAGTCTTAAGTCGCGTCACATTTGGAATAGCTTTTCTTTCCTAGATGTGACATACCGAATGAGTCAAATGACTGTCATCTTCTTTACCTCATTCAACACGCCTATGAGCCTTACCTTACCGAGATGCTTTGACGACGTCGCTGGCTATGTGACCATGGATACCTGCGGTTGCCAATGGAGTAGCTAGTAGTAGTCGTGGCGTACACTTCTGATTTGACGACGTCGCCAAACCTTCGCCAGGTGTCCTAAATTTTAATATGAATTGTTTGGATACGTAGCCGGCAACGTCGCCATAGCGTATAGGTGAGGTAAGGCTGTAAGGCGCGAAATCGTAACAAAAGAAAGAAATTAAACATTACTTACTTACTTACTGAAGTGGCTTAGAAACCCTATGTACGTGTTGGCCTCCGACAAGATTTAGCGTCTCGGTCCTGCGCTGTCTCTTAAATTAAACATTCGTAAATTATATTCGTTTTGATATATTTATAATGAAATTTGATTCATCCAAATGTTTACCAATTTGGGCGAGAGATTTCCTTATACTATTTTCGTTACGAATGCCAAAAGCCGTGACGCTAAAAACAACGCGTTGGCGTACATTTCCTTAATGGCCAAAACAATTTAAATTCGTACTTGAGATATGATTGATAGATTTTGTACTATGACTAGTGGGCTACATACTTCCTTGTCTGCCTTATGATAATATGTGTGTTTATTATGAACATAAGAGTTATACGTAATCCCTTCTTTATTCTTGGAACTTCTTTGTTTGTATACCATTATGCATATGCTTTGATATCATAGCTGTCGAGTATTGTAATTAAATGTTGATATTATAGTCGTACCTAAAATTAACAGTGATCTTTATTAAAAAATATATTTTTTGTATAATCTAGAACTATTTAGGAGGCGATTGAAATATCTTTCTGATATCCAGTAATTTTCTTAAAGTCAGTCTCCAACTTTGGAAGCAAGGAAGATGTACAAGCATATTTATCTAATACTAGTTGATTCCTGCGACTGTGTCCGGGAAATATTGTGAAAGCCCTTAGACTTCCTTAATCTGGCCCTATCGGAAAATCCGTTCTTAGCGGATGCCTACTAAGTATAAACCACCACCTTGCCAAATTTCATCTCTATACATCCAGCGGTTTTCGTGTTAGATGACCTTTCGCTTTTCTATATATACATATAGATAGATATATACACGTGTCAGGTACTCTGTCTTACACTATTTTATAAAGCTTTCTTTCTGTTCTTTTGAGGCGCTGTACTCCTTCAAATACCCTATTGTTGTACACCTTTGTATTTGTACTGAAATAAACTTACATTCTTTGTTTCCTCCGTCCTTTATGTTAGTATCGTGCAGTCACGACAAACTAACAAGATAAACAAAAAACAACTCGAGATTTTAGCGCGGGCATAAAACGATTGCTGACATTTAGAACTTTATCATATTGGGATTAGCCAATAAATCAAAACTCAGTTTCGCTTTTTAATATATGTATTTAATTTTTTTATCTATTTTTACTGATTCAAACAAGGCGAACCACGAGAAGAACCAGGAAGAAACTCATAGCTACTGTTTTATATTAATTCTTACGGAATAGGTAAGCGTTATGTAGTCATCAAACGTTGTGTAGTCACAAAAGGTCTATACCGTTTGCTAGCTGATACAAGAGTGACGTATGCTCACTGTGCGGCCGTATTTATACTTTTTATGAAGTTTACAATGTTTCCGGGTAGTAAATAAATATGAATACCGACATGAAAATCATATTTAACCAACAATACGATGTATCCATAATAATAAACACATTTATATACATCGCTAACAATACATATTTAGCGGTAGCTACATGATTATGATACAACGAGATGGCAATGATGTCCAGTGGAAAAGGTTACACCAAAGCCTTTTGGCTTTGTGATGACGCTGGCGATGATGGCGCTGTAGGAATGACGACGACCGCAGTACAAAGACTGAAAATCTCCATACAAACTAACTCACGCTAGCAAAGTTTCTACTTACGGTTACTATACATAGACCTTCCGAAGAACAACGGTGGGCGAGGCGCGGCCGCCTGGGCAACTCCAACTAGCCCGTACACGAAGATCTTCCTTTGCGGTGGTTGAGCATATCGACCGTCGTTCCCACCTTTCATTCCTCGCCGAAACTTTCCACCTTGGTGTGCCTTTCCCACACATATTTATAAATAACGCTCACAATAGTCCAGTGGGTGAAAGGGCAACTGAAATTCCTTTAGTATTCGGTTCTGTCGCGTAAAAGCTATATAGAATATATTTTCTTCTTCCTAGAGGTTACAACTATGCACCGATTCTTTAACGTTTTTATTCGCGGATGGATTGATGACAAAGGAACGCCTAATTCTAATCGCTTACAAAACAGCTAAATTAAATAAGAAAATCCTGTCACTTTTATTGTATCAGACGATACGACATATTGACCTAGCGACGTCCTAAACACACAATCAGTTACAAGAGGAAAGAGGATCGGAAAATGCAATTACAAGACAAAGAGATCATTTCACGGACACGTATTGGAATACGTATGATTTGGGACACAAAAACACAGAATTCTGTAATAAGAAGTGTGTTTTTTATTTTATATATTTTATTAAATACGTCACAATATTTGAAACTACAGAAACTACAACATACATTTTTAATTTATCTATATCTATACTTTAATATATAAAGCTGAAAAGTTTATTTATATGTTTGCTTGAACGCGCTAATCTCAAGCACTACTGGTCCGAATTGAAAAATATTTTCAGTGTTTAAAAACGCATTTATCTAGGAAGGTTACAGACTATATGAATATCATCACGCTAAAATTCAATGTATTTTTTTAAATAATTCTACGCAAACGAAGTCGCGGGCATAGCTAGTACAAGTTAAGTATAAAAATTGCTAGCCCAAGAGTTAATTTCTCTGAGAACTAAAAGTTGATAAGACAGAACCTTAATAAGACCAGACAGACCTAAACCCTTTGAGAATCATAATTAACACATAATTTTTCTTTGCTTTCAGGTAACATCCAATCCATGGAAGGAAGTAACAAAATAATAAACTGTAAACTATAGATTAATATGATCCATTAAAATCCAAAATGGAGTCAACAGAAGAGATTTACAACATATGTCTGAATCTAACAAGCGAAGAGTCGAGTCTTGTGGGATGTAACTACAGCATAGAGTTCAGGAACGACGATCTGTTGGAGAAGGTGGTCTCCAGGGTTGTTCCCATCTTCTTTGGCTTCATCGGAATCGTTGGTCTAGTAGGCAATGCGTTAGTAGTTCTAGTCGTAGCTGCAAACCCTGGAATGAGATCCACCACAAACCTGCTTATAATAAATTTGGCTGTTGCTGATCTCCTGTTCGTAATATTCTGCGTCCCATTCACCGCTACAGATTATGTAATGCCCAGATGGCCTTTCGGAGATCTGTGGTGCAAAGTAGTGCAGTACTTTATTGTGGTCACAGCTCATGCATCAGTATACACCCTGGTCCTCATGTCTTTGGATAGATTCATGGCGGTCGTTCACCCTATAGCATCCATGTCAATAAGGACAGAGAAGAATGCCTTACTGGCCATAGCGTGTATATGGGTGGTGGTACTGACAACGGCGATTCCAGTAGCCATATGCCACGGAGAAAGGGAATACTTTTACTTTCATAGAAACCATTCTTCTTGCGTATTTCTGGAAGACCAGGGGTACAGCAAATTAGGCTTTCAAATGTCCTTCTTTCTATCTTCTTATGTGATTCCACTGGCGCTAATCAGTGTGCTGTATATGTGTATGCTGTCAAGGCTGTGGAAGAGCGCCCCTGGGGGGAGGGTGTCAGCGGAGAGTAGAAGAGGGAAGAAGAAGGTGACCAGAATGGTGGTGGTTGTTGTGGTCGTGTTCGCCGTTTGCTGGTGTCCAATACAGGTAATCATTGTTATATTTTATCTTATAATGGTTATAAAGCAATGTATATTTCGCCATTTAAATTATTTTATAAATATCTACTTTTTGTATAAAATGTTATATGTAAATTGTGAAACATATTATAAAGACAGATTTGTTCGATACTTCAGAATGTTTTAAATGGGAGTTCGTACTAGACCTTTTGACGTGAAGTGTAAAATTTTATTTCATTAAACATTCCACCAGTGTCATGTTTTATGAGAAAGAGATAAAGGAGATTGGTTTATTGGGTAATAAGAGACGAACCTAAATTCGGGCAAGACAACTTCTGTCGGGTTCGCTAGTATCATATAGAGTTTTTTATTTATATCTTAACTCATGGATAATTACAAGATTCCATGTCCCAGTGTAAAATATCACAGATATAATTAGAGATTCAGAGACGAATAACAGATGTTGTGACGTGGAGATTGTGTACAGATGTCGTCTGAACCGCGAGATAACGCTGATTACTTCAGAAACTTTGAGACAAACCGCAGCTAACGCTTTGCGTTTGGTAGATTAATTTTAATCAAAGAAAACAGTAATTATCTCTAACACACTTGCAATACATGATTTGATTGAAAAGCGAATTAATTAATAAATTAAAAAAAATTAAGAGGACTGAATATAATTATATGTTTTAGGCTACCTGTTCACTAGGCAGCCTGGCTGCGCAACTAGGCCAGCCCAGATGCAGCATGCCGAAGTATTTAGTGTTACTGAATGCATTTCAATAATTTTATTCCGATAATTTGGGAAGATATTTCGCAGACGCTTGCTTAGATTATAGAAAAAAATATATTACGACTGTAGGTATGAATTCTGTAACCCTGATAAAATGTAGACATTTATCTTTATAAAGTATATTATATAAATATCTGCTAGACTATTTTTGATTAAAGAAAATATGTTTGTATTCTACTGTTGTAACTTAAACTTTATTAATATTAATGATATGTTAAGGAATAGTTTAAATTAATATTAACAAGAGCCTGTTAGGTGGCAATCAGATTGTTTTTGTGAACGATCGAGCACGCCAACGCTTAGCGGGTACATGCTATTAAATGTACATTAAATCTACATATAGTATATATATAAATCAATAGTTGTTAGTCTTGTTAAACCTGGAAAACCGCTATAGATTTTGTTTATTTTGTCTCATTCCTCGTATTTCGGGGAAGGTTTGAAATAAAAGCGATGAATTCTGAAAGAAGAATATGAATCGTGACAACATAACATAACCACAAAATTTAATTTTCCTAATTTCAACAAATATAGATAAAAACTTTGCTAAGTCCGCTAAAAGAAAGCTAGACAAAATTCGGGCAAGACAACGTCTGCCGAGTCCGCTCGGTAAAAATAAAATTTGTGTTTTTATACTGCATACATATGTAATGAACGAAGACCTGTAATGGCGTCGGTCAAAGTAAACCAAATTAAAGGCATGATTAACTCGAGTTTATTACAAGGAAGGGAGATAAACGCGCAGTCAATAAATAAAAGGAAATTAATGATTCAGTAACTAGGGCGATGCGTGTCTCAGTGTGCCGTGAGTGACAAATTGTACCGTTATATATGTACGTGTAGAAAAAAGAATAATTAAATAAATCTTATACAATGCAGGATGTTATACAATGTTATTTTAACAGTGCAGGAATTGAAGTCTCGTCTTCTGGTACTACATAAAGTTACAAAATAAAATTGAGCGTATGGACTATGTATATATCTTATAATATATTATATGTATATATGTCTTATATTTAGAGTGAAGAGTCAATCAACAGATTCTTTTTATACTCAAATGACAAAACACTTGTATTAAATATAGCAATAAAAGAAATTTTGGGTTTAATCTTCTATAATTACATACGCTGAATTAGTTCAAAGGACAAACTCTCAACATTTTCAACAATTCATTTAAGTAATTTTGACTTTGAATCCATACAACTTTTTAAAAAAGCTTTGCCTTGTTACGCCAGAATTGTTGTTAATAAACGCCCCGACTCGTAATCATTTGATTTATAATATCGTATAATTAACATCAAATATTGAATTTGCCTAGAGCTTTTAAGCTTTCCTAATATTTAATCAGGACCCGTAAATTATTCCAACCCCTAACTGCGGGCGAATGTATAAATAATTCCACAATCAATTGCTGATAAACATCCTTAGTCGATACGGTGAAATTATCAATATTAATAATACATAATACATTTTCAAATACAATTTTTATATATTAATAATGCATGAAAACATAGCAATTGCAATTTACATAAAAGTAGCAGATTTTATCGGAAAGGATTACTTCTACTACGAATAGTACTAATACGAATACGAATATACAGAATATATAACATATACAGAATGTCCAGAATACAAAGATAAATGTCAAGTAAGTAGAGGAAAATTCTGCCATCTGCGAGCCATTAAGGCGTGCGCTGCAAAAACCTTTAGAGTAACACGCATATAGTTTATGAAGGTAATGTTTATCTTACTTAAATAGTTATTTCATGTTTAAGCAATTAACGTTAAAATAGTGAACCATCATGGAACGGGAAAGGGAAAGGAAACGGGAAACGGGTACAATATTATAGGATAATAGAATGTAGCAAATAGTAAGTAAACTACGTTCGGTCAGGACAGCGTCTGCCGAGTCCGCTAGTATGTGTTTGCACGGTGTGTGAAAAAATTATATTTTTTTATTATATAAAGAAAAATGGTCAAAAGCGTGTCAAGACATACTGATATAGAAGGGTTTCGTATCGAAATCCCAGGGGAGGGGGGGGGGGGCTTCTTGCAGAATACCCTGAAGGAGGTCGGGAGGGGGGCGGTAAGTACTCTGTAGAGTGGACGGTACGCTGTATTAGTATACCTCCCCACCCACCGCCTTCTTTATGGTGTCAGACCAACGTGTAGGCGCTTTCCTTTAACCACGGTTGTCATTCAATTTCCCTAAAATATTTAGCCTGTCCAGATTGATTTTAAGACCGCATAATGAGTCCGAAGAAGCTGAGGGTTCCTTGTGGGCCTCTGCAAATTGTGGGGCTTGCCGCGTTTGATCATTTCTTAACGTTTATAAAATCAAGTAAATTTCCTCAGGTGCGAGTTTTCGGAATGTGCCCCACTGTGGGGCTGGTGTCGTTCCCGGACCTCAAAGACCGCCAGAAGAGTCCCTTCAGCAAAACCCTCAAGAACCTCATAGATTTGGAAGCGAAGAAACTGATAGCCCAAGCCTACTACCGCACCGAGGAGATCCTCAGGCAAAACAAGGATAAACTTAAAGCTGTGAGTGATTTTTAAGCAAAATAGTGTGCTATAGACCGAAGTGAAACTTCTATAGCTCCATCTACATGTATATATGTATAATTGAACCTTAAAATGAATTTACTATTGTATTCACTTTAAACGTAGAATATTTAATGTATTCAACAAAATAGTAATTTATAATAACGTTCATGAAATAAATGTCCAAGTCAAGCGTGCGTAAAGAAGTTTTACTTCAAACATATTTCTCTAAAAGATGCACACTTAATTACAGTACGATTACAGTTTTTTTTAATCTATTTTTATTTAGGGACTTTTATGTCCATGACGATAATGTCAGTCCCATCCTATCCTAAACTTAAACTATAATATATTAGTTTAATTTAAAAGTATAAAGAATTCTGGCTGCTTCAGATGAAGGAGCAGCCAGAATGCTTTGTGAAAATACCAACATCTATAATGTTTAAATGAAACTGACGCGTCAACTGACAATTACAGTTCATAGACACTTTATCAGTAGTAGTAGCAGTAGTGATTAGCATCTGATATGCTCCATTTATTTTTTCTAATTATTTTGATATACATGAGTGCATATTTTAACAGAATTGACTTAATGAAGCAATATTCACTCGTCAAGTGATTATCAAGAGTGTTGATGCACGCAATACAAATCCCATAAATTTTAATGAATTTTCAATTTTTACTTCTCAGGAACCAATAAAATGTGTCCTTTATCTATGGTCCATGGGAAATCTCTTCTGAATCAGCTGATATTTTGATTGGCAGTTTAGAAGAAAGCTTGTGTTAGGATAACTTAACTGCATACGTGGTTATGCTTAACAATTTATATATTTTATTTAACAGCTCGCCGAAGAACTAATAAAGAAGGAAACCCTCAACTACAAAGACGTTGAAGCTATCCTCGGTCCACCACCCTTCCCACGAAAGAAGTTCATTGACCCTGTGGAATTCGAGACTAATCTGAGGAACATGGAGAACGCCGCTAAAGCTGACGACGACGGGGCCGCCGTCGGAGCACCCTCGGCGAAACCGGAGCCCCAAACGAGTGTATAACGTGCAAAGTCTTTATTTTGTTTTATTAATGCTAAATACTAACGTTTTGACTGTTGACGTCGGAAAAAATATTGGTTGGACAGGATATTACATTAAATACCATCCCAATCAGTATGAAACTTCTGTAATTGTAGATTATTGCATCGAGTGCAAAATGAGTCATTAACTTACGAGTGACGAATACATTAATCACTCACTTAAGCAAGGTGCGTACTCTACTTTTCTTTCAACTACATCACTGTCTATTTTTACTTTTTAAACTTTTTTTTGCAAAATATCTTGTATAATCTAGTATATCTAGTATCAAAGTTTTATAATGGTATAGAATGCGTGCCATTTCTTTTTTTTTTCGAATATATTCGTTCGTTTTTTATTTTCAGACAGTATTTTTTTTTCTAAAGTATACATTCTATATGAAACTTAATGAGAGACATTAAACGTCTGTGGTAAATTTATATGAAAATAACAAACAGCGTAGAAATGAAATATTATTCTGTTATACAACATTACTCTGTTTTCATTCTGAACAGAAAAGGCTTCCTTCTTGATCGGTTATGTAGTGATTAATGTAGTTGAAAGAAAAATCTTTTGTCATTGTAAATGTAAATAAATACATTTTGTAAAATTGTATTAATCCAGAAATAAATAGATGAACTTAATATTTATTGTATCGACTACTCTTAACAGTATATCAGTAACTGAGCCTATACAAATTTCTTTGCTACCCGAAGGAATTATAGAAAGAAAGAATTAGAGTCCCTAGGGACGTCAACCCAACCCAACGCTGTTCAGTTTCCAACCTTGTTTGGCTATTTTGGTTCTCACTCAACGGAGAGGGAAATATTAGAAACTCAAGGTATTCCCTGGCATTCTAGTTTTTTTTCTTCTTTTGTAAAGTATTTTAACAGTACATGTTTTTATAAAAAGTAAAGTAGCACTTCGTTTCGCTATAATCAAATCTATCAAAGAAATTGTACATAATTGATTTAGCATAAAAAATACTGTTAGTGTTATTTTAAGTGTACTAGTCCTAGTAAATATATATATGGTTGTTAATATGCGTTTTTCATTTTTTATGCAAAAAAATTTTTTAATAAGCAAATTATGTAATTAATATTTTTCTCAAATTTTCTGATCCAATAAGTATTATAGTAGATTTTTAATTCATGTACTCACATACAAGACTCGCTGGGCCGAATTTATTGAAATTTTACATGTGAGAGATCTGGAAGGTGCGTGTTCAGGATTTTTTTACTCTTCATATTATATCAATGTCTGCTGGGCCCACTTGTCTAATTATAAGCCAATAAATAAAATAGATTAGAGAAGTACCTGTTTGTAACGGGATGTTACAAGTAATAATATCAGCTAGTTTATTTTTATTTAAGGGTTCCGCACAAAAAAAACTCAAAATATAACAGAATCCATGAATTCACGCGGGTATTGGCTATTATGTAATAAATATAATGCTTATTAAATGGACCGTTTATTTTGAAAGTGGTGTAAGTCCATTTTCTTTTGTTTCGAGAAAATTAAAGGTTACTATATTTTTTGATTTAAAAATACAGGCAAATCATATGAGGTCTGGCATTGTTCCTATTGTTTTATTAACATTCAATTTGTTTATATAAATTTGTTTTTGCTAATTAGACCACGATAACACATATTTATGTGCTGTAAATGGACTTAAACCACTTTCAAAATTAGACAATTGTAAAAATCGTTTAATTTCAATTTAGAAAAATCAAATATCGCTTAAAATATACTTCATTTTAAAATAATTTTGTTTACAAATACGCATAACACATAAAATTTTATTTTAGACGGCAATTACATTGTCATTACAAGAATTTACTTATTCTCTGCATGTGGTAGTGTTTCAGAATATGCATGATGCACCGGAGGTATATAGGGTAGTAGCTGTTTCATGTTTTTTTTTTTTCTAACGTAATAGGTCTGGCATTTTGGTACAAAGGCTACTGGGCGATTATTTCAAATTTTAATGGTCTTCCAAGACGTAGAGGTAATAAATTGTTAATTTTAAATTCTAATAATAATAATTCTGCGTCGTCGCTGTACAGTTTCTAATACATTTGTCTAATTTTTTAATATCTATCTTTTAACTTACGATTAGTGGAAACACGAAGGGGAAACAATGCAGATCGTCCGCGGGTGAAACCGCGGGACACAGCTAGTATAAAATAAATGGAAAATAACAAAACACTGATCGGCATCCATCTGCTATGTCACCTACCTCTGTCAATTGGACTTACACTACTTTCATAATCGATGATCATGCAATTTCATTTACCGACCGATTTTAAGTTGTACAAAACATGGGATTTTTTTGAGAAATTAAAAACGGACTTGTTATATATAAAAAAATTACATTAAATTAAGCATGAATTACGCGATAGCTCATTTTTCTCAAAAATGGACTTATACCACTTTCGAAATAAACGGTCCAAATCATTAAATTCAAAAGGACGAAGCGGCGGGTTGAGGCTGGTTAAATAAAACAACATTTATTGGGGAAACATTTTTATCCACAATCAAGATGATAAGACAAGGAGTAAACACCAATTGTCGAAAACTTCATATAAGTAGGTATAGGTCTAGTACACAATAACATTACGGTAGTACACTACACAGTTGTTTACAATATCACCGGTCAACAAAATCTTATGGGCTCGTTTGGTCATAGGTGCAAATATATAGGTACAGTACGAGGAATGCGAGTGCTGTGACCTAATTAGCGATAATGAATGAAACTTTACACTTTTCTTTGATACAGATACAGGTTAAAAATAACAAACAAACATGCAGTATATTTCCTAATTAAGAAACCTGTGTAGAAAAGGCGAAAATACTAATCAAAACACACACCTTATACACCGATGGCATTCAGATCGCGCGCGGAGTGTACTTGTAAGTGTCATTTAAAAGAGATTGTAAGTTATCGCACGACTCACTATGCGAAGCGTTAAAGAGTGTGTGCGAGTGCTTGAAGATCGAAAAAAAAAAATTATCTCGCATTGTGACTTTTTCGCTGTTAGTTCACGGAATCCTTACCGTTAAAATCTCTAAAAAATAAAATGATTAAAGTTATTTTTTGCATATATTTTCATACAGCTTTTTGACATTTTTTTTTCGCAATATTAAATTTACAATGGGTTGCACCTGAAAACCAGCGCTGTCGTATTTTTAATACGACGGAATTTGATGCTGAGGTTGCAACCATTTCATCTTACTGGGCCATCTATTTCATCCTATTTTAAGTTATAAAATTGTAATTAGGCTATTATTATAAACTACGTAAGGTTTTTTTTCTTCTCTGATTATCTTATCATGGTGGTTTTTGAGGAGTATATTGTGTCGGGTATTTTGAATAATTCACTAATATACTTATACAAAAAGAAAATTCTATACCAGTATCAATATTATAAATGTTAGGCGGCTATAGTTAGTCTATCAAATGTCTATGACTCAAAGATTCAAGTTTGATACAGACGATGATTACGGCTATACCTATTTGAAATATCTCTATACTGGGGAATCGTTTCTATTTATGCAGATTTTAAAGAGATATAACGGCCCCGTCATACCATTTAGTATATTTATTTATTTTATTCCAAGTTAAACACAATAGCCTTATTGATTCTTAGACGAAAGCTTTATTGACTATAGAAAAATTGTTTTTTAATTTTACACGAGGAATAGAGGCAGATAGTCGGTGTGACTACTGCACCACCAGGCGTCTCCCAGATGCGTTAAAGACCTTTAAAGAGGGGTGTCGGCCACCGGGAACTGTTACAAATTGAACGAAACGCTACAACAATGTGACCACTTCAAGTGACAGCATTGCCGCCACTTCACATCGATAATTCATTAATTATAGAACATTTGATAGCTTATAGAGTAATTGTTGACCGGTACTATTGCTGATAATGGTTAAATATCTAACACAGGCTACTTCAAATAGTATATATATCAAACAAATCGCAGTCTTCGAATGTAGAAAACGTCAGAAAAAGGTACACCTGTTTCCTGAATATTACATATAAATAGATAAAAACTTTCCGTTCTAAATAGTAATAAAAAATATAATACTACATATTTTATATAATACGCCTGTGTTACAATGGTCGTGCGGAAATGAAAATTTATGGTTGTAGTTTATAATGCAGTTTTAGTTCTACTCTCGCTTAAGTTTAAAAAAATAGGCCCGGATTTAGATCTAGAATTTATGGAAAATCAAGACCTCGAAACGTGAAAGTCATGGTCATCCAGCTGCGATGAAAGAGTGCTTTAAATATCATAATCGCAAGACTCAAAAGGATACACATTTGAAATTTTTCATTTAAATCCTAAGTGCTCGTTAATTTAATTTTAAAATTCGCCACAGACTACCGTAATGGAAAAAATATTGCGATGGAACCTTGATTTCAAAATAAACCAAATTGCTAAAAAATACGAAAGCCACCATATTTAAATACAAGCTCGTTTGAATTTTTTAAATAATGAATGTGGTAAAGGAATTAGGATATAAACGACTTTTAAAATACTTCTTTGTATTTTGATCAATCTGCACAGAATTCAATAACATGACAAAATTAAATCAACCAACAGTAAAATTATATGTGTGAATTTAGAACATCGATGGCTCAAGGGTAGGTGGGACTGAAGTACGTAAGATAACCAGTTCATTCCTAATAAAGATTTCTACGCCAAGTTAGAGAGAAAAAGGTATCGACTCTTCAACAAAACTTCAAATATGTTTATCAAAAGATAAAGATACTAATAAGTTAAAATTATAACCTTTTTATTAGTTAACTTTTATGGATGTGGGCAATTAACCATTTTTCGGGATATTTTACGTCTGTGTGCAAATTCTTTTTTTCAGTACAGATGTGCATAAATAGACAATTATATAGAGCTGTATGTAGAATCACATAATTTAAAGGATATATAATTTTCTTGTACTGATGAGATGGATACTTTAACATGACAGTTGATAAAACTAAATAAAAATCATAGGAAGTCATGAGAATTTGTAAATGAAAAAAATAAAATAAAGTGACTTGATGTTCAAACAGAAATACCGTTGGGCGAAGTTAAAAAAAAAGGAAACGAAAAAACAAAAAAAAAGAAAAACATTTATTTGACATTAAACATAAGTACGATGACAAATCAAATGTACTTTGCGGAACCACATTATGTTATATATTCTGTTCACAAAATATACAATCATCTCAATGAATATGGATAACAAACATTCTGTATAACAGAGTCAGACAGTAGCGGATGCAGGAGGGGAGAGAAGGGTCTAAGGGGAAAGGAAGGATCTAAGGGACTCAGGCCTCCCACAAAACACTGTATGCTCTTCAAAAATCAGTTTTAAAAAGAACTTGACACTTTTTATCAAAGACTACACTGTGGTAAAATGGTCATCATATATTTTATAATACTTCCAAGTTATATGTTTATATAATCTTTTATATTGCTTATTTAATGATTTACTTTGCTAAACATTATATCAGGGGATTTAAGTCCGCCTCAAAGCTCCTGAATCCGCCACTTTACTTGATTGACTTGACCCACATTGTCATATTGATAATTCTAAATAATACTGCATTCCATTGATGTGTTGGTCAAAATTCCACCGCACATTTGTCAAGAGATATACTTTTGTTTTATACATTATTCTATTATGCTACCAGCGCGGATGTTGTACTTGAAAAATTAAAACTTACATTATCATAAAAATAATATTCCGGCACATGGCGTGAGTAACTTGGCAAGTTTACTTGTACGCGTGTACTCGTCAAGTTATTTACAACTTGTACTGATTTATAGACTGTCTCATCGCTTGCTGAATACACTGCTTTTACACAACTTTTCTGGTACACATATCAATGACAAAGGTGTCATTCTAGACTACAAACTTATATTTTGTATCAGTCGAATAAAGAGATCAGAGAGCCTAGCACAAACATTTTTATCATAAGTAAGTTGACGAGTCCACTTTACTTAGGATGAAAATATTCGTGCTAGGCCAACATCGGATCCATCTTAGCTTCAACGTGGGTTGCATTATCATTGATTAAAAGCGTGACACTATTAAGACTTGTCTCCTGTGGGTCCAGCGTGGGAAAATTTCCAACCAAATTAAAATCCTCTCGTCGAATTAGTTAAGATGGAAATGTTCGTGCTAGGCCCACAAGCATCTTCATTTACATTCACTTTCACTAAAAGACGAAATCTTAAAGTTTTCTCTAAAAATCTTTAAGATAAGGTATTATGAAGTAAGATCTATGAAATAGTGTTTATAAGATTTGTCGAACAGCAAGTTTATGTTTGGGCAGCTCATCAGCAAGCACCGAGACATACCTTTAACAATTATATTATGCCTCTCAAAATTTGTGCACATTGTGTTGAGCGAATTTTTTGTCTGTCTAACGTGTAGAATCATCATTCAGTTTACACATTACATGAAACTATACATCTGTAAGCCAACATACGAACAGGATAACGCCTGTTTAGTATGAAAAAAAGTTTATTAAACATTAAACAACAGATAGTGCAATTCAAAGCCGTGAATTGTAAGGTGCTAGAAATTGTTAAATGTTATAATTTTTTATTGAAACATTCAGGCAGGCTCATAAGCAACGTGTGGCGGTTGGAGCTGCCTCGAAATTTAGGTTGATCCTCTAAGGTACTTTCGGTGGAAGGGGTCATTACTAATACGGAGCCTTAAAATAAACAATAAACTTTTATAAGTTCCCTGATCTATACATGCGAACTGAGAGTGTGGTGTGCTAGGTTCCTCGGTGTACCAGATGATGATCCTACACGACTTGTGTGACCATGTTACGTAAAACTTACGTGGTGTTGTTGACTTTATATTTATACAGCACAATTAAATTTACGTTTGTGACACTGCGACACTAAAATTACGTATAACTAGTTATAAACTAACCAAAGTACCAGCGCAATGGATATTCCGACTTCAGCTATCGGCGCGTTATTGGTCTACGACCGGTTAAGATGATATTCTTGGTGAAATAGTATACACAAACCCCTTTGAAGTTGACACCCTAATTAAAGGGCTTTGAATTTGAGTTCGACAATTAGACAAAAGACTGAAATTGTTTTGATTCTAAAGAATAGATATTGGTTTATTAAAAAAAAAAGAGTCAATACTATTACCGCAAAAACATAATATCCGAAATAGTAGTACTTAATATTTATAGACGGAATATGTGGCAAGGTCATATTGTGTTTAGTAAACCCTTAGATCATTTGTTTATTAACTGGCAATAACTTCGAAAACTATAACGTAACTATAACAAAGATCTCCTGGTATCTATAGTTAAAATTTTAAATGGGTATTTGCCTATATTGAATTGAATAAAATTGATGACAGAAAAAAATAAATTACTTTGCACACAAACAGGTGAATAAATTCCGGAACACTACATATCATCCAACAGGAGATAAATTGCAGTCAATACGTTAATAATTAAAATATAAGAAAAAGTAATTCGTAGATAGCTGGCGCCAAGATATCCATGGCGCTGACACTATTATAAATAAACAAAATGGTCTATCAGACCCAAGTCTAAAATAACGATACAAGAAATACATATAAACAACAAGCTAATAATTAATTAACCAATTGCCTAAAAAACGCCTGACATTGTAATCAATTTATTATGCTATTACTATTATGAATTTTGACTGACATTTTATTTAATATAGTGTAAGTAACAGTTTAATTTCGAAATTATTTTTAACTAAATTGTCTTATAGAATTATATAAAACCATTCAATTCACATTTAACATTATATGATAAACATGAATTGATGATAATATAATTTGGTAAGGCATAAAATTAAAATAATTTCGAAAAATATTTAACAGGGTAACGTGTAAAATTAAATTAATTAAATTAGTCTGAGAAATATTACCAAATTTCCTTCATGCATATTAAATGTTTTCTTTTTTCATAAGCAGTGATAAACATTTTGGTATATAATTAAAGAATATATATTTTATTTTACATAGTACTTATATTGATGATGGTTTTCAGTTTTCTTCATGTTTTACATTGTAGTTTACATTGAATAAATAAATATACGTAGGACTATATAACACACGGACGTCTGTTCCTAAGTTTGACAGCTTAATGCCTGTGTTATAGATGCATGTTATACATAATTTGATTTGATATAGATTATACACCCAGATTCGAGGCGGGAATCAAACCTGTTGTGGGTTAGCTTCCCGCCTCGAAGCGAAAGGCTGGGTCACTGCCAGCTGCGCGAACGGGACATTCAAATGTATTATTAGTGGGAAATGTATCAATTTATTAATAACATCATCGTATCGTTTTGATTTTGGAGGGTAGTAAATTTAAACTTTTCAAAATTCGTTTATTTTTACACAATTTTAACTTAAAGTTTGATTGATATCGTTTGTTGTCTGCAAATCTATAATGGCATTACATTTTATAAGTACTATCTAAAATTGGTGACCCAATGTGAAAACAAAACATCGGTTTTACTTTCACTTTCTCACGTAATATGCTTACCCATATAACCGATCATTTGTAATATTTAAAGCAGATCATTGGACTTAAATATAGGAATTCATATTTTACACTGAGTCAGCCTTTAAATTTTGATAATATTTCTCAGACTAAACGTTTCCTATAACATTTGCAACTGGTGTCATTTTACTTTGTGATGAGCTACATTAGAAGATCATATAAAATTCCAAATAGCATATAGTGAAGACAGAAATTGTATACATATTTCTCGCCTATATTACATGATTAACAGTATTTGTATATAAGTATATGAAGAAAATATCGAATTAGCGTTATTTTATGACTGTATGATAATAAACAAGGAAACAGCTTTGAAATTTGTTAGAAATTACTTAGCGGATTACACAAAGTCAGCTTAAGAGTACAGATATCTAGAATCGAATACAAGGTACATACAAATGGTAAACTAGAAGAATTACAGAGGCGTTAAGTACGCCTTTAAAGTGCTAAAGAACCGAAGGACAGTGGTGCCAGTTTTACATAGTCGGCTAATACATACAACACTACAATATGGTAATACGTTTACATATAAAACAGTTACGGAGAATTTGGAAAAGTTTCGTTACACTTTGTGAAGAGGGTCACGACAATATTTAATTTCAGAGAATTGCAAATACAGTGCACTCTTCACGGCGAGACTTGACTGCATCTGAGACTTGCATTTCTTAACATTCACCATGCGGGTACTGAGACCGTGGCGATGGCAGAGAAAGGAACTCAAGCTGTACCTGGGACTTGCAACCCAGAACACTTTACTCTGCACATTACCCCACATCGCCTTCCCTACCATACTGTTAACTCTTACGGATAACGTATTTGTAAGGTCGAAGTACTTGTCAAGATTGATATCATGTCTCGCAGCGAGAATTGCATTACAGTGAGCAAAGGACATTAACTGGTATCGACATTTAATCTACCACAACATCGAGTCACACATTTCTATAGATTTAGACTGGGGTCATATGGGAAAACACTTAGAACTGGTTGACTACATCGACACTCATTACAGTTAACATCGTACAGTTAATTAACACCAATTACTGATTCTAATAAACATTTAAAACTATCCCCACTGACTGACACGAGCATGCCTGAAACGCCTCACAAAAACTTGCTTAACGGTAAGTGTTTAGTCAAAAATAGGACATCTTCGAAACTACCCCTTAATTTTAAAAATGTTTAAAAAAACATAGATAGATTTTTATAGAGAGATACAGGTTAACTATAAGGGTTTGTATTATTTTGCCATTCAGTGTGATAGACCCAGCATTCTATATAGTTGAGCCTAGCTAAAATATTGACGGATTTAGTTATTTTAGAATATAAATTATATGTATATCAACTATGGCTCTATTTGGGCTTATTCTAACCGATAGGTAGGAAATTAAAAAAAATACAAACAACAAAAAGTCAATGTCATCTTTGTTTTAGCCGGAGCCAGACATAGCTCAAAGTGTTTGTACATTTTTGTACTTACGAAGACTCCAAAGTGCTACAATACTTTGCGCACCTACACAGAGTCCCCGGCCATACTACATGATTATTGAAATTATCATTCAAATGAAGCTATGTCTAGCTTCGGCATTAGGTAATAGATTCCTTTACCTTGAATAAAATAAGGATGTATAGCAAAAGGCTAGTAATATATGACACTTTAAGATAAAATGTCCTAGAAATATAGTTTTTATATATTGAACAGTAATGCTTATAAGACATATGTATTAAAATTGAATAGCATTCTTTCACGTACTGCGCAAACATTCAGCGCGAAAAATCAATAAAATGAATTACATACGTAATCGTTTATTAGTTTTTTCTAAGATTAATTTATCATCAAAAAGCCAATTTTATTTTTTGTAAGTGTTATGTATGGGATTAAAGTGGTAGCTATGGGAGTAGTCATCAAAAAATTGGAAAATGTCATAAGTATTTTTGAAAAGTTAAACATACGGAACCGTCATTTCACGTCCTTAGCTATAGATCATAAAACATGCCAACATATACATTCAAACAATACCTATGGTTAACATCTACTGATTAAGTTTTAAATCACTAAAACATGTACGTATTTGAGACATCAATGAATAAATAGACGACGATGGACAATTATTTAACACATATTTTTTTGGTTTTGTATATTTCGCTTACTTTTTTTTTTAACAAGAACCATTGTATTTACTATTAATTACGATATTTCTAATAGAATATTATTTCCACTGAGCAAGACGAACAGTCCATTCTCTCTCCCAATTCAGAAAACTATACCGTAATCCCCCCTATAACACGGTAGGTTTATTTCACATTACAGGAAACGCGTTATAGGATTACTCTCGTACATCGCGCTTGTACGGCTCCGAAAGCGCATAATATAATATTATATATATTATATAATAATATTAATGCGTTGTAAGAGCACTGTGTTATAGGGGAGTATTAGGAGAAACACCGTGTTTCCCTTAAAATTATATTCCATAATCATGACCTACATACATGCGATGCTTTAAAAATTAGGGTTGTTGCTAGTGTCGGGAATATATAAGTGACGTGACGACTTTATCCGAATAAATATTTCCAAAAGTCGCATTAAGGAATATCGTTCCAAAGGTAAGGAATATTATGATGATCTATTATATGGAATATATCGCTAGGTAGAATAAATTTTAGCTTATGATCGACATGAGGCTAAAATTTATTCTACCTAGCGTTATCCCGGTGTAGTACCAACCAGTGTCCGATTAAATTGGAGAGGATGTGGATGTGGGGCGAGTTAAGATGAGCGAATGCCGTGCCGCGCCGTGCCTGACGTCATCCCCGGAACTCTGCAATCTCACGACTAAGGCTGCGTTCACACCGCGTCGTGTCTAGGTCGCTATCGGATCTGTTTTTTCCCGATCCGGTTCAGTCGCACCAGTATTTCAATACGCGCGTTCACACGTGCATTCGGTTTTTGTCGTGTCTTAAAACCGAATGCACGTGTGTACGCGCGTATTGAAACACTGGTGCGATTAAAACGGATCTGGAAAAACAGATCCGATTATAACCTAGACACGACGCCGTGTGGACGGAGCCTAAAGTCACTGTCGGACATTAGTCGGGACCCACTGTTTTACGTGCCTTTCGGAACACTGAGGAGGTCGGATATTTGGGGTTAGAAACCCCCGTATCACCCGGTCGTTGTAAGAGTTGCTTAAGCTACCGATCGACTCAAATGCCGCCCAGTAATTAAGCTATGACCTCCTCAAAATCAATATGAAAATTTATCAATAAAAGTAATTTTCTGTGTGAACTCTTATTCCGAAAATCCATTTAAATGGAATATAAATATTAAGATGATTCCTTTTTTAATTTATATTATATATTTTCCATCATTGGTATTAAAGATCAGTCTATTTACGAAAGAAAAACACACTGGCAACAACCCTTTTTGAAATTAAAAATATTCTGTCCTACAATTCACCCCTGCTTAAAATATTTCATAAAAGAAATATAACTTGCCTTTGTGTTTTAATATGCGTTTTTTACAATTTTGTGCCAACAAGAAAAAAGGATTTTAAATTAAATGTATTGTCATAATTAAAAAATTACGTACTCCTTTAGAACACAAATAAAATGTACTACAAATCGATGTATCAAAATTGAAGTTTTTACATTTTAAAAATACTTTTCAACTAGTCAAAAATAAAAAAAAAAGTTAAATTTGAATTTCGAATTCGATACTAAGTTACGATATCACTCTCCTATAATACCCTCCGTAATCTCTCCGCGACGAACCAAAAACCTGCTCTACTCAGGGAAATTGTACTCGCTAAACACAGAAGTCGCGTCGTGTCTACGATTAGGACGCGGTACACAACTAACACAATTTTCAACTAACACCATTTTTATTATAACAATTACATTAATTATCGAATTAATTGTTAATTAATAAAACATTTAATGATAATAATCGGTTAAAATTTTCCAATATTCATATAGGATATATTAATAGACACTTTAACATTAATATTTAGAAATGTAATATGACCCCAGTTAACAGGAATTTTTAGGTAGTGGAGTTGAATCTTATTTAACAATTCTAATTCGCATTTCAGATAATTTTACTTGGGTTAGACTAGATGAAAATTTAGCCAAAACATGAACTGAATTTCTATAGTAATAGGGGTCCCGAATAAATATTTTAAATCCGATTTCTAAATTACTTTAATTTTGGAGAAAAAAAATGCAATGACATTGAAAAATATGCTTCATACGAGCCTATGTAACAATAGGCATAATAACAGTGAATAAATTACTAATTCTTAATTAAAATAAAGTTAAAATTTAAACTGTCAAATAATTTTTACCCATATGAAAAGTTATCCGAGACGCGAAACGTACTGTAATTTGATTTTAAACATCGTTTATGAAACTGTCTAAGAAATCTTTTAAAATAGGTTAAAACGAGACCACTGGTTATGTCATAAAATATACGTATGTTGTGGTGTCATTGAATTGCCTTCAAACCCTTCAAACTAAAAAGGAAACGTATTGTAGGTTCTTTCGACATCGTGGCGCTAGGAATCCTCATAAACTTACCTTTTATAAGTAGGACATATATTGTTATAAAAAAAGAAATAGTAATGAAAAGAATGACCTTCATAATTCAATAAAGAAATGTTTACCCTGAGTAGAAAAAATCTAATACAATTTCGCGTTTACCTTTGCATACGACAAGAAATCCAATTTTTCTCTCAGAGAATCCTCTTTAGAATAAAATGCGGAAACGTAGATTTTACTCAGTCTCTTTGAGCTTGTTTTTAGTTCTTATTTCAATTCATCTAATATACCTTTAATAAAAGCTTTATAGTCCCAATACCTCATCGGTGTAAAGAGCCATAAAATTGAATTTGTAAGGACCCAGTTCAGTCTCTGACCTTGTTCGGCTATTGTTATCGTACCCACACTAACCTCAAGCTCTACCCCTCGTTGGAGGGAAAACGGAAATATTAATTACTTTTATATCTGTGAGCTTATAAACTCAGAAGCCTCTTTATAGTACAGGGGGCAAACGGGCAAGCGGTCCACATATGTGTTATCTAATCCCATTGACATCTGGAGGAGGAGGTTCGAAGGTGAGTTGCTGGCCTTTACGGAGAGGTTTTGGCCACCGAGAACTCTCACAAACGGAACGAAATTCGGCAACAATACCATCACTTGACGCGACAGCATTGCCGCCGCTTCACACCGATCTTAAGTGAGGTACAGGTACCAGGCCAATTTGTCTGAAGACCAAAAGGACTACGAGCGTGGCGCTACCTCTAAGTAAAGTCTCATTTAGAGGATGTTAAATAAATAAATTTAAGCAAAGAGTTTCGACAACTATCCTAAAAAACTCTTGCTGGCTACTGGGATCAAGGGCCGAGTACAGAAGGCAGTATTGCGTGAGAGGGCACGCATTGTGAGGAGATTCCTTGATCTGAAACCCTAGGCTCCGGTAGTTTGGGCTTGAGCGTCACTTCTGGGAAAGATCTACTTTTTATACTTTTAAATAGTTTGTTTTTACATAAACATATTTATAATATAAATGTAATTAATAAAATGAAAAATATTATAAAAGAGAATTAAACATATACTTTATAAGTTTAGTGAAATTTGACTGATTTATTTTTCACCTTAACTTCTTTTTAGAATATTAAAAAGATCCTTTAAAAGGATTATTGCAATTCCAAAGAGATAAATAATATAATGATAAAAAAAGAAAAGTTATGAATTAAATATTAATTATATCGAACTTTTAACAACCAGACTTTGTTTATTAAATTCCGAACGAACTTGTTTTAAAAATAATGCGTATAATATAATATATTTTTTCTTTTCCCGTGATTGATAGCTTTATTTGCAGCTGTTAATTTTATAAATATTATGTAAAAATAATCTAATAAAAATCAGATATAAAATTGCAATATAAAAACAATCTAATTTTTCAAATACTAAGCGTAATAGTCTAATCAATTTGACTAAAAAATAATCGAACACACACATAAGTTCTGAACTCTTAAAGTAAATATTAGTGTGTCTTGATAAGTAATCTAAACAACATATCAAAATGAGTCCCTCCAGAAGTGTATCTAAATACTTTTAATTAATGAGAAACTATTAAGAAATATCGATTTGCGTCACAAAAAATGACGCCGTTTCCATTGAACTCTAAGTATAAACAAAAAAAAAAAACCGGAATAAAATGTTTGAAAAGGTCGATAGTTTGTACTAAGCATAATTACAATGACACCACTAACAGAAAAATTGTCAAACAAACAAGTATTAAATATAAAGTATGGGTAATACTGAATTTACCATAGACGAATAATAATCGTATCGTTAAGTAGTGGCCAAAAGGGCGTTTCAGAATAAGATCTTATACAGCTATACACTTACAACTATGACTATATAATATTAAAATACTAAAAGTTACTGATTATGAGACTCTACTCCATTATTGTAAAATAATTTAGCATTCCAATCCGAATATCATATTACTACGCGACTCCCACTTTCTCTTCTCTGTGAGAAATTAATTTAAAACATACAACCTATGAGATATTAGTAAAACTAAAACAGTAGTAAAGTCCTTGAAAAGGACAAAAAACTTAACAAACCAAACATAAAAATAGAAAAAAAAAATAGAAGAATCAAATTCATCATATTATTATTTTTTTTGTAAATAAAAATAATTTGTACTTAAACGTCGATAGAACTTAACGTGTTGTCATTTTGGTAAGAGCGCGTTTCGATTTTTTTTTTTATAATTTTTCGCCGGTTGTGAGGCCAGCTCTGCAACCAGCGTATGGCAACACCGGCTCTTTCGCCGCCAGAGGGCAGCACCACATTCTAATACCACGAGGGTCGCTCCTGAATTTCTTCTCTTTCGTCATTTTATAGTGTTGATCAGTTGTCGTAAATTCAAAGTCATCGTAGTTTTTTTTCCCATTAACGTCAAGTGCGCGATAAGATGGGCGTGAGATTTTTCTTGTGTCTGATTACTTATTTTCGGGCCCCTTGTTAGTTTCAGTGGGACGAAATACCTGAAAGAGGAATAGCTTGACGTCAAAATAATTAATAAACAATGAATTACTTTGATTTGTGCAGATGCAGATGTCCATGGAGGTCCGTAGTCATTCTGGAGAACCGTATGCGCGTTTGCCCCTTGTAAAATATATTTATATAAAATTAACCTTTGAGAAAGTTTGTCTGTCTGACGGTCAGTCTGTTTTTTCTGGGTAATCTCCGAAACGGGTGATTTTGGTGGGACTTTCATTGGCAGATAGCTGATGTTGTAAGGAATAACATAATTACTTCAGTTTTATGAACAATGTTAGGGTTTCGCGTAAAACCCTCTAAATTTCAGAAAATAATTGAAATCACGCTGAAATCGTCGCGGGTTACATCTAATTTATAATATAAAACAAACAATTACAGCAAACAAGTGCTGCACCTTTGCTTGAAAAAAAATTGCTGTATAAAGCTTTAATATGCGCAATAGTACATCAAAGAGGCAAACTGATAAAGCAGAAAATAAACCATAAAAGCAGACCTAAAGAAAAGGTTAGATTACGAAAGCGAAGAAGTGAAATAAAAAAAAACGAACATCGATTAGACACCTGTTATCACCTCAACGGGCAGAGAGCTGCGGCGTGGCAAGTGTTGGAAGGTACGCTCCTGCATGCTGTAGGCGGCTTTGGCGAGCCACTGTTGGCAGGTCACCAGGGGGTTTGGCTTGCGACGGCCCCCGTTCACGCTGTGGCGGAGGGGCTTGCTATAATTATTAAAAATCTAATTCAAATTCTTAACAAAATTAAACCATATGAAATAATATCACAACCTAATATTGCAGCACCTTTATAGCTTAACAGCCCTACCGCGAGAAGCAGCAGCACCTTCTCACTCGATGCATCATCAGGACGAACTATTCGATACCTTATCATATGTAAAGGTGAGTACATACACAATGTGAATTTAATTCTTGTATGTTAATACTAAAAATACTTACTCTACACGTTGAGCGTCGATAGTTCAACGATAGAATGCAAAAATAATAGAACAATCATTACATCCGTTTTACCCTCATCACCTCAATGTTCTAAAGTCCACAACTGTGTAATTTTCTAGAAATTTACCACCTTGGTTAATCTCTGTGGAATCACTTACCAACTTTGGTGTTCCCAAATCGAAACAATACGATCTAGGGGCCTTCAAAAAAACAGCGTACTCATTCATCAAAGCCAGACACAATTACAGTACAATTAGTGTTACAATTATCCATGGGCGTCGATTGTTACATAAGTGAATCGTTTGCTAATTGTTTTATAAATATAAAAACTAAACTACCAGGTTCAATAAAAACTCAGCTAGACTGTTCTTAAACACACGCTTAGTTAAGTCAGCGTAAAGATACTAAAGAAACAACCGGAATATTAAACAAACTTAAAAGCATTTCTTGTATTGTATAAAAACAAATCCAAAAATATATCTCTTGATTTCATGTGTTCTCGCCTTAACAAGGCCATTCTCGATGCGCCATATCTCGATTGTTTTGCATATCATGCACCCGCTTTAGCGCAGATGTGAGGCAAATTAATGATCAAATGGAATTCAATTACAGAAGCGCCTGCCTTTCTAAGCCACCGACCAAATTCACTGACATTCGCCCACTCAAAATTAAACTCTTACACTACTGGAGTAGAGTTCATTATCATCTTTATAAGTAAATAATAATGAAAATACCAGCTACTTTCAACTTATCATACAGGGCAAAAACCAAGAGAACTGAAAAGTGAATCGAGGAAGAACTTTTGAAAACGGGTGCTTTAATGACAACAACTGCCAGTAAGATCTGACCTACATTCCAACCCACCTTCGAAAGGAGATAAAACTTTAAGATGAAGAATCTTGAAGAGTAGAAAGCCGGGTCGCTGCTAAATCCTGTAGTATACAAAAGTGCGGTTTGTATGGAATAATGAGAGAAATATACGGGTGTTCGAAGTGTAAGCTTGTCTTTCATTGGATGCGCAATCGCGTCTTTGCGTGGCGAGCCTGCGATGTCACCGCATCGCTTGTGCGGTTGGCGATATGAAGGCAATCGATCAGTGCAAATGAAAGACCTTTTTTTTTGCTAAATAGTACGTTACGGAAAACTTTAAATACTTGTGTCATAGTCTTTTTTTCAGGTATGCTCTGATGATTATCATCATATTCAACATTGACGAAGATGGAGACTCGAATTAAATACATTTTTAACTTTGCTTAAATGAGAGAAATTTAGAAGATTATAAATTCTGATTTTTTGACCACTTACCATAAGTTCTGTTTGCTCGTTTAACCCCCCTTTTCTTATGGTTTATAAGGAATCTTATGGTTGACGTAACTAACAATGAACCACACGAACATAGTTTTTGTCGTATAATTCAATTACCAGTCTGCAACACCATCAATCTCACTTTAACTGTATCAGGTTTTTTCCTACACCAACGCCTTTACAGACCCGCGCCGTTCTGCAGATAATTTGTCAAGTTTTTCAAATAATTCATCATGGTATTCAAAAGTGTGAGATTTAATAGTATGGAATGTGTATCCCGTCACACAGTGATTCGATTCAAACCTCGTTAGCTCAACGGCAGAAAGGCGAAATGTAATTCGCAATTACTCGGTAACCGCTGAGTTCTAGTTTCATCCGCTCTTAGCACAAGACTTTTTGGATGTAAAGCTGTGGCTGTTTAGTTCCATACGAAAACACGTGATTATCTAACAATTTCCTAATTTGTTTTTTCAAAAAACACTACTTACATAAAGTTACATATGGATAAGTAAATATTTTTCTTTGAATTTAGTCTTAGTTTGACTTTGAGAGTGATTTTTCATGACCCCTGGTTATTCAATTGAGATCAGGATACGCGGGCGTTGCTAACAATTTATCTCAATAACCACAATGAGATCACAGACGTGCTTGACAGAAGAAATATTTGTTAAGGCTGTCAAAGAGAAGTAGGTAATGCATGCTTATACAATACCTACCTCTTTCCCATATATAACCGGCCCGTTGGCGCAGTTCGCTGTCACTCTGCCGGCCGCTCCGGGGGTTATGGGTTCGATCCTCGCCTCGAGTCTGATTGTGTATAAGGATGTATTTATATATTTAAAATTAAATTTGAGTATCAGCCGGCTCTTTAATACAGGCCTTAAGTTACCTACCTTAGGAACAGACGACCGTGAGTTGATAGGCCTATATATTTATTTATTTACTAGTCGACCAAACAGACGTTGTCCTGCCCGGATGTTGGCTCGTCAGCAGTTACCCAATTAACCAATCTCCGCTATGCCCTTTCCATTGACATGACACTTGGCGAATGTTTTGTAAAATAATAATTTTACATAGCGCTTCAGTCAAAAAGATGCAAGTCATCTATTTGAAGTTTTCTAAAGTAGCGACTAAATCTGAAATTTGTGGTATTGGTTTTTAATCTGAAATTTTCGACTATTCCTTAATTTCTTTTGAAATGAAATGAAATGAAATGAAATGTTTTTATTCCAAATAAATTTTACAACAAAACTTATGTAATTATGCCTACAATTCCACACTAAGTAAACTTGTGTTGTGTTGTTTCTTTTAAATCTTTCCTGAAATAATGGGAATGAAACAAAATAAACAGACCTTATATCGGTCCAGCCGTTTTCAAGTTTTAACGTACAACGTTTGATTATTATATACTTACAGAAGATTTATCTTTGTGTAGGAAAATTGTATTGAAAATCGAAATTTTTACCTATAACAATTGTCAGTACTGTATTCTGAGATCTTCTAGAACATTGGCACTATCGTCACCAAAGCACAGCACTACATAGATTTCCTGTCACGTTCTCGTAGCACGTAAAGAATTTTACCAATATCCTTTGTAAAGTCTGTCACCGGGTGATGTTCACATTTCGAAGGCAAACGTGCGTTGAGTGCGTGACAAAAATCAGTATTGTGCTATATTCCAGTGGTGCTATATTCTAGTGATGCTATATTCTAGTAGTGGTGTAGGTTTTGAAACACGAAAGTTATTCGGAAATTCAAAAGTTCTTTATTTATTTCATTTCTCATAAAACTTTCATTAGCTTCCTTAGTTCGCATCTATTTAAAAGCGAAAGAACACCTATCTTTAAATGTCGCAAACCATGAGAGGTACAGATATGAAATTTGGCAGGGAGGTAGTTTATGGTCAGTAGGCATCGGCTAAAAACGGATTTTTCGTAGGGCCAAACCAAGGAGGTTTCTCTCAAGCTTTATTTTCCGCGAACCAAGTCGCGGGAAACAAATCAATTCTAGGGCCAACAGCTAAACGTAATCGGCTGTTTTTATCAATATATAATTACTTAAATCTCTCCTGTATCACATTGTGTATTTTTACTTAATAATATTATAATATTGTTATCAATGAGGCTTTCCGCCACTTGTAACTGAGTTATAATTCTTGTATTAAAACGATTTTATTTGTGACTCTTATGTCCAGAAGCAACAAGCGAGTATTTCTTACATATTTGTACATATACATTAACTAAATCCTACTAGACATACTTTGCTTGGACGCCTCTGCGTGGTCTAAAGCTTTTACAAAAACGAACTTAAAAAAATGTTTCTCTTTGAAAATCAAACGCAGCCAAACACGTACAATGGTCAAGCATTCACTGAATTTTGATACACTTAAATTATCACATATCACGGCTAGAAGCCCAACGCCCGAACCCGTCCCGGTCGTTTAGAGACGGACTGGGGGGTCCTTTTGTCCTAACAAAATAAATCCTAAATAATTAGCATGCGATTCCATCAAATTGACCGGCGTCCAAATTAAGTTCTACAAAATTTTGCGCAGCTACACGAACTCACCGGCCATACTACATGATCATTGGAATGATCATTCAAATGAAGTTCATGAAATGAATTCAATTATGGAAAAAGTGGTGGGCACAGCCACTCAATTTGTGTCCAATGTTCGGTCAAATGCGAGTTGGCGTATAGACGTACTTATGATCGATATAATGCATTCCTACAAAGGATATGTCTATAAAATATATGATTCAGATACATTGTATTTTGTAATTAAGGTATTGGATACAACATTATCAGGCGTTCGATCTCAATAGACCGTGAAAGTGTGACATCGCAATTCTATTAGGGTGGTGGGCATGCCTATCTACCCAGCATGCTGGATCCGCGTCTGAGCTGTATGTGGTAGTTATTTAAGTTCTCTTAGAATAACAGTTAGAGAGTAGAACAATTGTCAAGGCTGGGCAATAGAGCCTCAGTGGCTCAACGGTAAAAAGTTGAATTAAAATCCGTTAATACTCAGTACAATCCCCGAAAAATTTGGCTATTGTCTCAATCACCTAATAATATTTACCTTTAGCTGGAGTGGAATATTAGCGGTACCAAAAGTATTGCTTGTACATTCTTGTTTAAAAATACAGCATCCGTACGACAGATATGATATGCCATCTTTTTTTGATAGAGGAAATAAATGCAAAGAAAATATACTGATTTAGGAAACTCCCCTTTGAAAATGAGATTATAAACATAAAACAATTTTTTTTTTGCAATTGTTACTAACAGCTTAATAACGCGGTTAGTCTACCTAGATAATATTAATTGTATTAAGTAATAATCAAAGTTTTCAAGCACTTTTGGAATAGGTATATTGTTTAAGTAGCAATTTCAATTGAATTTAATCCTTGTAAATCAAATTTTAATTCAAAATTTCAACTACAACTAACCTGTTACATAACAAACGCGTAACGTACAGAAAAAAATATCAACTTTTAACACATCACTTACACTTTACACTATTGCTTTATTTTGCGAAGAATCACGAAGTTAGACAGAGAGAGATAGACAAGCTTAGAAAGAGAGGCATAAAGACGTGCACTCTGAGCGTGTCATAGAACGGCACTGGCTACGGAGCTACGAGATTCGTAGCGTTCGTAGCATCCCCGCGCCTCTACGTAATCTTCGGTTACGCTACGAATATAATGCATTGTATTGTTTTTTTTAACTTTCGTAAGCAGATTTGACCTTCTTTATAATGCTTTGTTTGTGTTTTGAGTCTGTTGAATCTTTAGAATCCAGGCATTTCAATCAGTGAAGAGTCCATCGCAAACTCTACTATTTATAATATTTATTTTCATATGATCTAATTACCGAGCTGGTCACCAGAGTTATTATCAACGGCCATGGACTACCTACAGGCCAGAAGGTATATTGTTAAACGACTGGCCCGTTGGCGCAGTGGGCAGTGACCCTGCCTTCCGCCCCGTGGGTTCGGTTCCCGCCCCAAGTCAGGGTGTATTATCTATGTGTATGTATTTATATATTTAAAAAATATATATATATTTGTGTATTACAGGTATCTGTTACTTTACAGGCATTAAGTCGTCTACTTTAGGAACAGACGTCCGTGTGTCATATATATTTATTTATGATTATTGCTAACCTATGAGAAAATTTTTCCTTCCTTACGCACGCTGGATTTGGAGAGTAAGCTAATGAATGCGTGTCGAGAGCGTTACGAAAGTGTGATCGGGCGAGGCGAACGGAATTTAAGAGGGATATATAAGTTAGTAAAGATAGAAAGAAAGACAACTACGTTTCGTATATTACTGAACGGGCAAGAGCGAGAGAAGTGCCAGCGCACATATTTCTGTTACATATATTTTCTGTAAATAAAATATAGGCGATATAGTATTTCAAGTGCATAAAATTATAAATTTATTCTAAACAGTCACAATCATACAGATGGAGCTAAATATGTAGATAGGTCTAAAGGACACTCGTTTATTTTTCATCACCATTTAATCGTCGAGGCTTTCATAGGGAATTAAAATTATATAGGAAAATATTTTACGTCTAGGCTATAAATAAAGCGAAATAGTGCCGCCATTTTCTGAATTAATTTCTTTGTAGATAAGTAATGTATCCCGTTCGAATTTTAAAAACACAACAATAATGGAATTTCTTGCAACATTGCAGATGCTGCAATTATTAATTTAAGTTCGAAATATAAAAAAAAATCATACAGGCCCGTTTAATTTTTTCTTAAATTTGAGTATCCGTAAATGACAAACTACGCGTATTCTTTTTTTAAATATTTCCGCGCATATTTGAGAAGATTAATTTTTCATTTTTTAGTGAATTAACTTAACGTTAATACGATTTAATTGTAAACTTCGAACTTATTGAGTTTTTATCTAAAAGTTTATACTTATTAGAACTAAATATGCTGAAACCTTGACCTATGATAGCACTAACTAATAAATACTTAACAAAAGTTGAAATAGTACTTATAACATGCAGCGTAAAGTTCAAACCCAACTCGTATATATTTGTGATGCCTCGGGCGTACGTAACGCGATTTTGAGGGATTTTCTAGATTGAAATGTAATTAACTTTTATCCCGTGCACATGTAGCCGTGTTTTTTACAGTGCTTCCCCGCCGTTTTGTTAGGGATAACTTGATTTTATTCAACAAGTTTATCTATCAGTGTACCACCTGACAGTGTGATCTTTTTAAAATTCGTTTACGATAACAAAACTATCTGATTGTATACGTATGATTTGCAGTTTTATTTCATGTAAAATAATGTACTAGAAAATAATCTTTGATGCAACGATATTTAAATTGCCGTCATAATAATCCTTCTCTAGTATGAGATCGTGGCTTGAGAATGCAATGCCAATTTCAAAAGCGATCGTATTTTTATCCGAGATCTTGTTGAATGAAAATTTTCTAGTTCACTTGTGAATACGCGGAACACTGATCGATAAATGCTCGTTTCCTTAGACTCGAGTGTCTGTGGCGGTAACAGCGCGGTAAACATTGCATGCCATTTTATTTTGCTTTATACACAAGCGGATAAGGTGCTGTACAGTCAATTACCTGCTATTGTAAAAGGGGTTTTGTAGAATATCTCTGTGGAACTAACTCTTGTATTTTTAACGAATGCGACCACAGTAATGAAAAGAATTTTAGGAAACGAAACGAAGAAAACACAATGAATATTCGAATGCATCATTTAGCAGCGCAGTAATTAGCCACCTGCTCCTTACGGCTCCAATCATATACAATTTATCTTGTATATTAAAACGTGGAAATTTTAGGTACCATTTTAGGAAAAATGTGCGGACGGAGGAGTTTGAAATTTTTCACAATTGTAGTTCATATAGAGAAAAGTGTGCGAATGCTTATATTTTTTTATAAATTATTAAAATAAAACCACACTCACACCAATGCCAAGCGATTTATACAATTTACACACACATGTATTGGCTGATGTCAAACCGTAATAGTAACAACCGTATGTTATAAGAACAGTCAAATTTAATTCTTTTGTGAATAGAACGTTATAGGCAAAAAGGTTTGTGGGCGTTTTTCACCAACCAGCGAATACTAGTTAAAAGAAAATGTTCACCGAACTGTGCAAACTGCATGAATCCATTTTTTTACTCAAGTATAATAGGCGGCCTGTTGGTAGATACTCTCTTTGCTCGAAAGGGTTATGGAAAAATTGCATACAATTAAATTGTCCATAACGCATAAAAATTATATGCAACTTCATCTTTTTATATATAATAAGATGAATAGAAGAACGTATTTAGTTTTCTGTAAATATAAAATAGTATTTTGTTATATATATCAATAAGCAAAAATTAATCTAAAAAGATTCTTGAAGTAGCATAAAGTCCAACCTCTCGATACTCTTTCAGGCGGCAGCAGGCTAGCAGGCGGTCCATGTGGACCGCCTGCTAGCCTGCTGCCCATATGTATGTACATACGAGAGTACGACGCCCATGGACATCTAACTAATCGTACTAATATTAAAAACGCAAAAGTTACTTAAGTACACATGGATGTATGGATTCATGGATCTATAGATCACGGAAAAACTAGTGCATGGATTTTATTAAAACCTTACAGTAATATAGTTTATACATCAGAATAACACATAGGCTATACATTATAAAGATATTGTGTGAATTGTCCAAAAAATAATGGTAAATGGCAAGTAATTAACAGAATATCCTGCCATTTGCGAGCTATTTTGACGTGCGCTGCAAAAACCATTAGAGTTACACGTATAAAGTGTATGAAGGAAATGTTTATCTTAAATAGTTCTAAAAAAACTTGCGACAGCCTATACCTATCTTTCATGTTTAAGCTATTAACGTCAAAATAGCGAAGCATTATAGAACGGGAACGGGAAAGGGACAGGAACCGCGAACGAGGACAATATTATAGGATAATAGAATGTAGTAAATAGTGAGTAACCCAACGTTCGGGCAGAACAGCGTCTGCTGAATCCGCTAGTTGGTTTTATGATAAGAGGTAAACGTTAAGAACAAACAACCGTTTCACCTCGCAGATACGTTGTCGGCCTTTGAGATATAAGTATGCTCCTATATTGAAGATTCTTAAGTGGCAATTGATCACAAATATGTTGTAGGAATTCCTTTATTAAAATATATCTAATATGGCGAATGGTTTAACTGTTGCCAATAATTATCAACTTCGAACCAGTTTTAACAGTCTTTCGTTGTCACCAAACGATTTTGACCCTTAACAGTGAGGCTATAAGGTCGAGAATATCTTCATTTCTTAGCAAAACTAGAGTTGACTTGTAATGAGGAACCCATCCATCAGCCGCTGCCAATTACAACAGATCACGCGTTTGTTTAAACGCTGGAAAAGTGGAGTCTCTATAGTTCAGTGGTTAATGGGTTGATTGAAAATTGTAAGGGTCTTGGTTCTACAATTGGTACTTGGTACAAAATATTACATAGTATAAAACTGATAATGTTTGCACGCCAGTATGGCAGATTGTGGCATAACGCTTCGAAAAAAACTGTGAAATCCATTAACAGATACCATCGAACAAAAAAATGATTTCATTTGATTTGAAGGTTTTAAAGAAAAATATGCTTTGAGGCATAATAGAAAACCAGTAACGTACTTTGATAGTAGTTTCAATATTGCATATATTATATTCGTTTCATTTTTATGTGAATTTATATTCAATAATATAATACTCCGTGCTTAGAATTTATCAATTTTCTGGCACTCGATAATAAGTTAATATGATTTCTAAGCAGTGACCGAAGACATGACTCTCGCACCCACATTGGTATCAATAGCGCAATATATCTTTCGGCCCTAAAGCGGACGTTGAACAAGATTACAATACTGATAAAATTCGACCACGGCACAAGCGATGACTCTTAACCTCCTAGACTGAGTTTATAGCAGCGGCGGATAGCGGGAACTTAATAAAAGGTATAAAAAAGTGGCCAAGAGGATGTCATGTCACGCTAATATAGAAGGGTTCCGTATCTGATACGCAATAACGGTATTTGTCAAATAACTTCAAAATTTGTTGTCCGATTTTGCTATAAATAATTTTCCTCATGACTTTCTAGCATGTTCTATCAACTTGGAAGATATCAAGTCTCGACATCTAATAGTTTGGTATTCCTAGGGAGGGGACTATCATGCCGACGGACAGACTGACGAACGGACATAGCGATATACTATAAGGGTTATAGGACTATGGAACACTAAAAAAGTCAATCTACTTATGACATATCGCATAACTACCCATACATTTTCATACCCGGGATCAAATCAAAAATCGATTAAGAACTAAGCACCAGAAACAAATAATATTCACACCTTGCCTAATAAGGACGGAAAGATAAAGAATTCAATTTTTTTTTCACGTTACAGGGGGACAAACGAGCAGGCAGCAGGCACCGAAGTGTCTACCGGCGCCCATGGACATCTGCACGACCTTAATGACGAGTGCCCAAGTTGAGGGCCGGTTATTCTAAAATTATTAAAAAAAACATATATTTTTTTGTATTGATTCAAAGAGAGTTTAAATCACGTTCAACTGCATGTATCCATAGACGAATGACTATTCCATTTTTTTTTTATTAATACAAAGAAGAATGTCGTTTGACAAAGGCGAAAATAATACTAAACTTCTGTCTAGTGTATGTGTTGTACATACAGATTTGAAATCTATACTAATATATAAAGCAGAAGAGTTTGTTTGTTTGCTCAAACACGGTAATCTCAGGAACTGATGGCGTGATTTGTAAAATTCTTTCGGTGTTAGATAGAAAATTTATCGAGGAAACCACAGGCCATGCTAAAATTGAGTCTATTTGTTGCTTAATTTTGCGCAGACGCAATCGAGGGCACAGGCTAGTACCTTATAATATTTAAACATAAATATAAAAAAATAACCCCTTCAAATGGTCACAATTGGACCAAATTCAAATGGAACCTCACAGAAGCGCCAGCTTTCGAATAAAATAAGAATCATCAAAATCGATTCATCAACTTGAAAGTTATGAGGTAACAATCATAAAAAACGATACAGTCGAATTGAGTTAGTACTCAAAACTCTCTTTCCAACCGTCTTCAATTTCTTCTTAATTGAAGTCGGTTGGAAAATGAACACATGTCTCAACGGAACTAGCAATCCAAAATTCCCTAGTTCAATTGAAAGTTTTAATAAAAAAAAAGCCACTAAGACTTCAAAAGCACGACGGACTTCTCATTGAAGCCACATAAAAATTGTATGAAATAAAAAATGTTTAAAAAGTGGCCAAATTATTCACAAAGGAAAAACTTTTACACTAGTACACAAATTTAATTTCAATTTCAAACAAAGCCTCCTTTTTGAGCCACGAAGAAACTGGTTCTTCTGGACTGGCATTATTAATATTACGTTTTCATGTTTCGATGTTCGTGACAACTTGGCTTCACCAGATCTTCAGAGCGGGACGCATATACGACAAACACGAGTGTGGGAAAGAGTGAGGACGACTAAGGTACCCTATATCTATACACAGGTAATACTAAAAGTTATTACGGAAATATAGGCGGTGAGCTTAAAGAAATAAAGCTGGTTATATCGTGAACGAATTTGCTGTAGGGCAGGTTGTAAAAAACTTGTAGAACCGGTCACGTTGGTTTTGGAGCCTATACCGGTATACAGGGTCATCAAAATTTATTTACTCGGGGATGCGTTATCCAGTTTCATCCAATTAGAGTTTTAAACGACAATTATGTGTCATTATAGAAATTACCTTTGTATTTAATATGCTAATTTGCGTTTCAGAATTAGCGTTCTTATGGATTTTTTGTGTGTATTTCATAATCGCGTTAGTAATGGAAGCTACTTGGGAAAAAATTCAATGTTATAAAACCTTACAGTCATGTATATGTAATTTCGTTGGGTTTTTAAGTAAATTAGAAAGAGATGGAGAAATGCGTTTGTTATTTAGTGGTATAATAACGAATGGAACTTTTCACAACACCTCTTGTTTTTTTTCTGTCTACGGTATGTAATTTCCAATGGTATTTTGGTGGTAACATACTGAGTATTCTAGGTTTTGGGTTATACATTTTGCAAGACCTATGTTTGTTTCAGTTTCAGCAACAGATTAGACGAAAAATTTATCCTCTTTTTATTCACAGATTTATACAAAAAGCAATCTACTTTTTCTAAGTAAAAGCATCTTTTGAGATGGGACTCGTTGAATTCGCGACACTGTTACAGTTACCAACACCTCTGAAAATTCGTTTTGGCTTCTATTGGCACTCCTGGAGTGTTGTTAAGTATATTTAATACTAGCCCCCCTCCCCGGCAACGCAGGGATGATTTTTTTTTTAAGAATATTAGGAATTCTTTTTAGGTATGTCTAATATTCCCTTTTTCCCCTCCTACAAAGCTTAAATTAAAAACTTGAGTGGATGCGACAATACCCCTACGACGGTGGGGTTTGAAGCACATCAATATATATGATCGCACGTTTATACGAACTAAGTTCGCTCGCATCGCGCATTGGCGTTCTATTAGGACGATGGCATTGGAATGTCATTTACTTATTATAATGTTATATTATTTGTTTGTATTTTTTATTAATATTGGATTCATTGCTAAAGTTGATTTTAGATAGATAATTAGCTTTATTTACTACAAGAAGAAATAAATAAACTATATATGAAAATGAGTAAAAATATTATGATTTTTTTTGGCAGAGGGGGGGTGGGGGTAAGTTATTAAATTTAATGAGTTTTATAGACCTTATACTACCATTCAATAAGAAACCTATATCAAATATACGTCACAGACTCACAACTGCTCACCGAACTCATCCCTCAAATATCCAACCGACAATTCTTATTAAACTCACGCACCATGATTTATGGCTCCTTAACTAGACAACCTGTCTACAGTTGGCGGATTTCGGACTCAAAACGACAAACGAAAATAGACTTTAATACCGTTCGATAAAAAACATGTTAATCCTAAGGTATTTTACTAAATCCTTCTAAATTGTAAAAACACTTGAAACAAACAATATTCAACTGTATGTCTATAGAAATAATTTTTACTATGACTGCAATACTAAAACGGTAAGTCGCACGTCAATCCAAGAAAATGCATTTAGCGCCCTTTAGAAAATAGCATTATGCCTCCCCTTTATTTAGGGTTGTCATCGAAATATGCTATTAGGGAAGATAGATGTCTTAAATTTTAGTTACAGAAATAAATTTATTTATTAATTTTCATCTTAACTAAACAATAGACAGTCAATGCAAACTCTGGTATGTGTTAGACTTTCAAAATGTTACTATTGTAGATGTAATAATAATAGCTTTATCTGATGATTACAAGTTTTATGTGACGGATTTGTAATTTATTACGTATAAAAAGTTTTGTAGACAAATATTTTTTTAATTTATGTAATGATATTCCAAAACGATGACTTACTGGCAAGCAGAGAATAAAGTCTAAACTATAATTATATTATTTTTTTTAATTTTAAGGTCTCTCCGTTGTAGTAATGTAACTTTTAAATTTAAAAACTATCTTAAAATCTTTTCCAGGGAAACCAAAAAAAGTATTTTCTGAACGAATTTCCCAAATATGTCAAATGACTAAAGTTCAACTGCTTCAGCAGCAAAAGCTTTCAGCGTTTGCTCGTAAAGCATTATATAATAAAAAGTGTGTGAACTTCAACCCTAATTAAACAGAACTTTTGTGATTGAGATCTCTTTCGCTTTTCAACAAGCGATTGTTTTCCCTCTCACTCGCTCAGTACGACGAATGATAAGGACAGAAGTAGTGGAATCCATTCATAACGGGGCTAGTTTGAAGGCGCGCGTAGGCAATAAATCTTAAGACCCTCACGATACGACGGTAAGATATAGGGAACTCAAGGCATTGCCTGCGGGTAATGCCATTGCTTACCACATGCTGGGTGGAAATGAAATAGCTGGTGAGTTCGTGGGTTTTAATAAGTACGACAAACCTAGAAATATCTTGTGGAAAAGTTTTTTACTATTATTTTTTATGTTCCAAGGGGGCAAACGGCCAGGCGGTTCACTTCAGTGACTACCGACGCCCATGAACATCTCCACCACTAGACAGATGTCCATGGGCGCAGATGAGTTGCCAGCCTTTTAATGACGATTTTGGGCGACCGGGAACTCTTAAAAACCGAACGAAACGCAACAACAATACCATCACTTGACGTGAAAGGATTGGCACCACTTCACGCCGATTTTATGTGAGAAAGAGGTTCTGGTACCCGGACGGCTGCAGACTGAAGGAACTGCAACGTGGCTCTCCCTCTAATTAGATAGATAGATAGGAGTAAAGAAAAAGGATAGAGTAAAGGTAGGTTGAGAAGAGAGAATAGAGGTTTCAACTCGCCCCACAGCCACATCTTCTAAAATCTAAGCTGGTATTTCACCGGGATAACGCTAGGAGGAAGAACACTAAAGATTAATAATTAATTATGACTTCTAAAGAGTACATCTTCTGATAAGTTTTGTTACAGTTCTTATTTTAGTGCGAAGGGCTTGGAGTACAACATGCTGCGCGTGCCCGTGGCGGCGTCAGACTTCTCCACGAGCATGTACTCCTACAACGAGTACCCGAAATTTGATACAGAACTCACCAACTACACCTTGGTAGAAGAAGACCTAGTCTACAAGGTAAAAAACTCATGCCGGCTCGTGGGAAATTTTAAGATGGAGCGTGATCAATTTATGGCATCCCCCTTACTTGCCCCTATTTATATTTTTTTAATATAGAATATACATATTCAAAAAAATCGCACATTAAGAGTCGCCCCTAGCTGAGGCGCCATCTGGAACTCGTCGCCTAGAGCGGTCGCTTTGTTCGCTCTATGGTAGGGCCGGCCCTGTGCAAAAGAGGGCGTGGCGCGTGCGAACGTAATATGCCTAAATAGGCAGCCAGCCAGCCTTTGAATGCCTCGAAATTTTGTTTATACAATGCGCTAGCCTCTAGACTTTAAGGCCCCACGGTCTTCACAGAAAAAGACGTAAATATGTAACCTTTACCGAGACCTGCATATTTTTGATCTTTTAGCGTTTGTTCAGACACGGCGGTTTTCATATCATGAAATCGTGAGTGTTCAGACGGTGGCAATTATTAAGCGGTCATTGTAAATAAGAATCGCGCGGTCCGTACGCGATTTTGAAACCGCGCGGTTCTCGCCTTGTCTGAACAAAGGTTTATAATTTATAATGTTAATTGTTTAAGATACCTATGATACAGCGCTGTAAAGCTGCCGCTGTGGATGAGATAAAAATAGTGTCAGCTGCTTGGTCTGCACCGCATTGGATGAATATAGAAAACAAGGAGTCTCAGCAAAACTCAGTTCTCAAAAAGTATTACCAAACTTATGCAAATTATCTCTGCAAGTATGTGTTTTTAAATATCGCTATTTACAACTATGGAACGTGAACCTTCCCACATATCTTGGTTTTTAAAGTGCAAATTACGGCTTTATTGTAATAGCTCACAGGCTTCGGCTCAGACACATTCCCTCGAATTATCCACAGATTCGCCCAACTCTACAAAGAGCGTCATGACATCGATATCTGGGCGATGAGTCCCATGAACGAGCCAATAACACTGATTATGTTCCTGAACGTAGCAACTTGGAAATCGTATGAAATGGTATTGCGTAAATTTCCCTATACTTTCCTATATACAAATATAACCTTGTCGAAATCCAATGGCTTTACTGTTTTTGGCAGAAATTACAGTCTTTTTCTCTTTATAGGTACCTTCCTAGGACTTCAAGGAACTTTTAATAAATGCTTACAGCCATTCTGAAGTTATGGCGTGACCTATAAAAACAGTTATACAATTTTATATGCATAGATTATACCACTCATACTTTACATAGTATAAAACAAAGCCACTGTCGCTGTCTGTCCCTCCCTATGTATGCTAAAGTCTTTAACACTCCGCAGCGGATTTAGAAGCGGTTTTTAAATAGAGTGATTCAGTAAGAAGATTTATATGTATACATTTATGTTATAGAAGATTATAGCCAATAATTTCAATGATTTGTCGCGAGATTATGCTAGAGTATAAGAAACATGGCCAGTGTCACGTTTAATGACAAACAAAGGAGATTGGTTAACTGGCTAATAGCAGACGAGCCAAAATTCAGGCAAGACTTTTTGCCGGGCTCGCTAGTAACACTTTAAGACATGCAGTTACAATGCCGACTTGTGAATTGATTGTGTATTGTTTACTTACAGGCAAACTTTATAAAGAATTACTTTGGACCAACGATGAGAAATTGTACGGCCAAAGGAATAAAAGTATTGGCCAATGACGATATGCGGACTGCTCTACCGTTTACGTTCGGTTTGGCAAGTATTTACTTATGTTACCTGTCTATACATGATTGCAATAATAAAAATTGGAGGGTTGGTTGTCCTCTTTTTATACATGTGTTTATGCTTCAATTATCTAACGAATTTAGTGTGAAGTAAGAATGGTAAAGTCACAAAGTTGTAAAAAAAAATGTCCGCTCCTCGCTTGTCAAATATCCGAGTGCGATTATTTTTTTTTATTTTAGAGGAAATACTCTAAGGATTACAAAAAATATTATCTCATTTTTTTTCAAGACAATGTAGCTAAAACCATCACGCACTCCATAAAACCACGCTTCTGGTGTTACGTGCAACATGACCTTCCCTTAAAATAACCTTTTTTAAATCTTACTTGTTCTACATAATCCAGTTGATCCTCAAAGCGCTTTAGTGGCTACAAAATTAGCATCGATCCTTCCCCTACTAACAGTTTTAATAACATATTTTCACTACTAACTATTATTGCACAATTTACCCGTCTCAATAGATTTTCTACACGCATATCAGCAAATGCAGCGGATGAGATAAATAGTTCAACTTAAGCTGGACTTTACAACAAAGTGATCCAGCTAGTAATATAATTTTAGTACAATTGCAAGCAATCGCTTAACTTTCAACGATGTACTTTATCAACAGGTCGGAAGCAAAACGTTTAAAAGGGCACTTAAATCGTGGAGCTGGTTAGATAGCAGCGATTCAAGTGATGTATAGCCACAGGTGTCATCCGATTTATGGAGCTCGAAGCCAATCTGCTTTTAAAACATTTCTCTTAGGTACCTTGTACGAAATGTTTTCAATACTAAATTCTTGTCTGGTCTGTATTTTAGTGTTTTTGAAATGTATTAAGTTTCAAAATTCAAATCAAACTAAAACATTTAAGTAGACTTTTACAAGCTCTTTTGAATCGTCAAATATTTTAAATTCTGAAACTGATTCGAAAAAAACGAGCAAAAAACTCGTTAGTCACTATTTCAAAAAAATACAATAAAAGTACTTTCATTACGTACTTATATGGAAAGATTTTGTGACTGTATATAACTCGATAATTATAAAAGTAATTAGAGCCTCAATAGCTCAACGGTATACGGTATAGACTGAAATCCGCAAGGTACCCGGTTCATATCCCACCGCCGTTGGGGTATTGTCGCAACCACTCCTAACACAAACTTTTAATTTAAGCTTAGTAAGAGGGGAAATTGGAATGTTAGACATACCTAAAAAAGTATTCCTAACGTTCTTTAAAAAAATTCTGGTGGATTTGTAGGTGTTACTTATAAATAAGGTAAACCTTCTAATCGTTTGTCTATGATATGCTTGGGTTACGCCACATCACTTTTCATATCAAAGACATGTTTTTTTTTAAATATTATAAAAAAAAATTGTAAAGTACTTTTGAAAATCAATTACAAACGGCGCACCACATAGAAAGAGATTGCAAAGGTACTGTCAGCAGATTGATCGTGTAGAAGCAACCGCAAATGGCAACTTAAAGAAATAAGATACCTTGAATAAACTCCCGACCTATAAACCTATCTTGAAAAGGGTTAGTGTCGACTGCAATTTATCGCCCCAGAGCGGATAGCTGCGGATGTCAACGGGATAAACCCTCGAGTATATTATTTTTCTTATAAATCTCAGCACGTATCACTTGGTCGGTTCGAATATCCGGATTTTTATTTCCGAAATACGCGACAACGTGCGACACGAATTTTATTGCCCAAAAAGACAATATAATTTTACCTTACACAAATTGTCGAACGATTGTAAACTCAATTTTGAAGTAGAATTTATATCTCCTTCCACGAACACCACAAACAGGGACTTTTGTAAATAAAACGTTTTTATTATAAGTCAGAGGCAGTTGGTACTCTTGAGTGACTACTACAGATAGAGGTAGCTCCACGCGTGCAATCGTTTTTTTTTTTTTTTTCATTCGTTCGTTCGAAATCGTTTATTTCGTATTTGCAGCTGAATTTTGCCGGCGCATCCGGGTACCAGTACCTCTTTCTCATAGATTTGGCTGGCCAGTTGGCGCAATAGGCAGAGACCCAGCCTACCGCTCCGGAGGTTGTAGGTTTATGTTCAATATATCGACTATTGCTCCATTCATTGTTCTATTATTTTTTGTATACTACTGGACACTTTTTCGACTTTTTTCCTATTAGAAACGTTACTCCTTATAAATGTCTCCATGGGTTATTGTACATTGGAAGCCTTAAAACCTAATCAATTACCTTTTGGTGTCTAAAAACAACAAAAGAACTACTATTTAGGCAAAAATAGCAAACATCATAATAAAATTCCAAAACATGTCATACACTGCCCCTTTAATTTACAATATGTACGAAAAATAGGAAAAAAGCTGCAAACCCGGCTCAGAATCCTAGTAAAAATAAAAAAGTTACCTTGAAGGCATTTCTGAATTTGTTTGACATGATGTTATACAGGAAGGGGTTGATAGCAGTTGACAGGAAGTATAGAACGCCGGACACGTAGGTCAGCACTATATAAACCTGGGAACAATGAAAACAAAATAATGTTATAAAACCTGCTCTTGTAAAACGTAACCGACTGTCTTTTAACAACCTACTGAAAATTAACAAGGAACAGAAAACAAATAAACATAAATATTAATCAAATAAATAACTTAAATACCTCATCAATTTTTATTATGAATCACAAATGTCTGTTATCATAATACGGTGAACCTCGATATAACGAAGCTCAAGGGACATAAATAAATATCCGTTTTACCGTGTAATGGTTAGCTGTAAAGAGGTTAGAGTAGACTACGATTTGATTTAATAAGGTAAACGTGCCTGTCGAAAATGAATGAATGACTATTCTACGTACATACGTATGTATTATGTAAAGGTTGAAAAATTCGTAAAATAGAGGTAAGTTAATGCTTTCTATCGAAATTTATGCTCATTCGTTATAAAAATGATTTAATAAATATATTCGTAATGTAAAGGTATGTTTTGTATTAGCTCTTATGGACAGTTGTAGGGGATTTTGAAAAAATCGTTTAATCAAAATATTCGTTATATTGAAGCTCGGTATGCTAAGGTTAAACTGTATTATTAAGGCTCCAAAACAATGTTAAAGAATAATTGGTCGAATTTATTTCCTCGACCCAGTAATTACTAACAATGTAATAATATTTCTTATTAACTATTAAAGCAAAAACTTAATCGAGGCAATAAAACATTACGATAACTGAAACATTGGTAAATAATTACAGTAATTATACGCATTTTACTTTCTATATAAAACATAACCTTAGAACCTTCACAAGTATTTTATTTAGCCAATAAAGTAAAACACTAGTTTATTTAGTATACGAAATAAAACTTTAAGGGAATAGTTACGAGTGACGCGATTAACTTGTATTTTTAGTGATAACGTATTATATGTAAATCGATGAACGCCGGCTGTGCGCACGAAAAAGTATGATTCATTGTCACGTTCCGTCTGAACCGAGCTAGGAAGCGAGAGCGCGAAACAAACGATTGAGAGGCACGATTGGCCCCAGCATTCGGCGTTATCTCGTTAAATTATCCACTTAACAGAGAACCATTTTTTTTATTTTACGTCTATGAAAGCAAGTCCTTTATAATGTGTCATTACAGTAACGACAACTTTTTCTGACCGCATTACCAAGGTTAGGATGGCTT
>JANCMC010044099.1:123421-172520 GCA_024363005.1 Charaxes varanes | reverse complement strand
GAAAGCAAGTCCTTTATAATGTGTCATTACAGTAACGACAACTTTTTCTGACCGCATTACCAAGGTTAGGATGGCTTATACTTACTAAAAAAGATAGCCATACAACCTATTACACAAGACAAAGTAGTTATTACACTAAGGTCCTAATATCACTAAACTCTAAATACCACTTTTCTTGCCTATTAACGTTTATATCGCGCTAAAGTTGCTCAAACATATATGGTAATACACACAAACTATAGCATACTAAAAACTACTTTACAGCTATAGTTGCAGCATAACAATGTACCACCCACTCTTAAAATTGCTCTCCAACAGAACAAAGATCTAAAGAAGAGTTATTAAAGAGTTCTAGAACTTTACGCACAACGCTACTCTATTGCCGTTTGGTAAATTACATACATTTCAGAATTCTAAACTGTGCAAGTTAAAATTTCCAAGTTTACAATTTCATGTTATTGTAATTTACAGACAAATTGAAATATTACTAGTATTTACCATTAAAAAAATATTGTTTACCTTTTCTATTTTGCTTTTGCATACTTCCAGAATTCAATAAAAAATTTGTGAGTGAACGCTCAGACACAACTTGACAATGGATCGTCGGAATACACGCCTTTACAAAGTAAATAAACTCTTCGCTCAGTACACAGAAATTGTTTTTCTATTTTGTTGTTACTGTACCGCAGTGCTCGAACTAAATTATTTAGGTGATGTGTATTCCTAGCGACGACAAATGATCCTTAAACATGAGATCTTATGTTTCTAACCTTTTACTACCCTTACAGTAGACGTCTCTCAAAAAGCTATGGAGAGAGAGCTATTGTTTCATTGAATAAGAGGATTTGAAATGAGCATGCCCTCAAAATTAACAAGTGTTCATAACGAAGCCGATAAATAATGGATTAATATCTGGGACAGATTCTACATCGAAGACTGACCAGCTTATGACTGCAGGAAATTGCTACAAATTGCTTCGAAGGTCTTTTATACTTCTTTCTCTTTTCTTCGATCTTTATACTATCAAGTACGTTACGTAGACGTTTTGAAGCATAAAAAACGTTTTATTATAGCGAAAGATAATCGATCCTACTGAAATTTTTCAATTCCGTGATATTTTTATATTACGGCTCGTTTACGGAGACGCGGGGAGTTGCGCGTCGCTCGCGGACTGTATACTCTTTGGAAACGTAATCGCTTCTCAGTAAAAAAACTCCATATTTTTTAATTCGGTGCGGACCGCGTCGCCACTCACGACGCGCGACGCCTCGCATCACCGTAAGCCCCCATTCGCAACGAATGCTTTTTTATCGCACGTTAAAAAATCGTTGATATAGATCATATGGATTCCCAAGTTTCTGTTCACACGACGGTGCTTTTATACTGCAACGCTTTTTTATCGAGCAATGTTATATCTTCAACATTATGCATACGGTATATTTTCGTACCAACAACGCTGAAAAAGTCCTAACGCCAAGATTTAACGCAACGGTTTTTTAGCTCTCGTGCGAATGAAGGCTAAATGAGACCATAGAATGACGTGCTCACTAACGCAGTCCCGAAATAGAGTACACTATTATATAATACCACAAGATGTACAATAACATATTACAATCTAAGCACCCTCATAAATCACGTTTGTTCCCATGGCTGACCCCAAGTCACGTGACTTCGGGTTATATGGAGATGTTTGATCTCTCGAAAATGTTTGATTTCGTTACTATATGCAGACATAATTGCCTATTCATTTCTTTTGACAGTCCTATAGTAACTTATTACAAATTCTACACATCAAAGTGTCTATTCAAACTTTAATAAACAGATTGAATCTCTTTATATATCAAAAAGATTCACGCATTCATCAAATATCGTAAGAATTTATTTTATAGGCATATAATTACGATAAAAAATCTATTAAGTATGAAGTTAAACTTGTACCCCTGTTTCTGTCTTTTCTTAATTTTCTTTCCTTCTTAGAGTTATTTTGGCCTAAAAAATACTCTATTAATATATATGCGACACAGAAAAAAAATTGGTATGTATCTTCTTTTAATGCCACCGCAAGAGACACATTTTATATTACCAATTTGTGTCCTCCAATAAATATTATCAAGTCCATTAAGACATTTCGAATGCATATATAAATATCATTTTCTACTGTATTTCACTGCTATCTATCGATAAGTACCACAAATCTAAAGCTCTAAATATAAAACTCAAGGTATTAAAGGCAAAACCTGAAATTAAGATGTACGTAAATAAATAGATGTAGGTCATAATTCTTAAGCCGGAGCCAGACATAGCTTAACTTAAATGATCATGTAGTGTGGCCGGGGACTTTGTGTAACTGCGCAAAGTTTTGTTATACTTTATGGTCTTCAAGAACAAAAATGTACAAACACTTTGAGCTATGTCTGGTTCCGGCATTAGAATATTTCCTACGCTTACCTTATAAAAAGTATCAGAGGGGTGTTCTAAGTTCTTTCCATAAATAGCTATCAATCTCTGCACGTGGAAGGGCGCCCAGCACAGGAAAAATGACAGCGCGACCGCCACTGTAAAATGCACAGTTGCACGGAAAAGTTGCACAAACAAAACCATGTTATAGAGTCGACCAAGAAAGTGCTTTATCAATTTGGATGACAGCTCCTACTTAAAGAAAATTTTGCTAAGGGTTATTGTTAGAATTTAACGTAATACATAAACAAGCAAAAATAAGGCTTCTAACTAATTGACGTGCAAACGACATTCGACCTTAGCATGTCAAATCAATTTCTTGGTCGACTATACATCTGAAAGTAGTTACATGTTTATGTTTCAGGATGTACGACTGTGAATTAATGAAATCATATCAAATCAACTGAAAACACATTCAAAAAATATAATTCACATATCTATACGCTACAATACAAACCAACATGTAGGTCTTATGTTATGTGTAACTTAAAACACATCCTCTCGTATCTAACAACAAATTTTTTGCTTTTTAATTCCTATGTGTTTTAGGGGGTGGTTTTGGTGTTGTTAAAAAGTTATTTATTTTGGTTATATAAAGAAATGAATTATTAAATACATAATTTTTAGAGAAAAATATCATATCGCTAAACCTATGACTTCAACACTAATACAGATAAAAGTTAAACATTATAAAGATCATTCGATCTCTAGTTATGGTGTGACCAAAGGAAGTAGGGAAATTTTATATAAATAGATTAAAAAATAATGATTTTTCTTCAAAACTTAAGCCTCATTCACACGACAGTTAAAAAAAGCGTTGTGCTAAATCTTGGCGTCAGCGCTTTTTTACCATCGAAAACGGGATATTTCTCAATAATAAAATGAGCAACAGCGCGTAAAAATATGCTTTCATAGAAGGGTTCCGCATCTGATACGCGAAAAAGGTATTTGTTAAATAGCTTTAAAGGTTGTTGTCTCATGTTCTTCAAAATAACTTTCGTAACGAGTTTTTGGAATTTTTTTTTCATAACATGGAAAATTTCAAGTTTCTGCATCCAATGCTTAGCAAATGCTGGCTGGGAGCGGGGGCACTTTGCTGGATAATAAAGCGAAAATGTAAGGGTTCCTTGTGTTACTACGGAACCCAAAAATAGCGTCGCGTTACAAAAGCTCTACTGTGTGAACATACACTTGGAAATCCATATAAATCCAAATACAAACATATTTGAACGTTTTTTTAACGCACGTTAAAAAAAAAACTCGTGCGAATGAGGGCTTAGACTAAAGAGACTCTGGATTTTATCACAGATTACTTGTCGATTCTCAGACAACCACTAATTGCAACTAATGTTTTTGTTTACAATTCCTTTTTGTAATGATGCATGTGCTTTTCTGTTAGCGATTTTTAATTACGTTTTTATTACAAACTCAAATAGCTGTTATTTTCAACACAGATAAAATTGACGGCCTCCAAGGTTAACAATTATCAGTCGTTAGTCAAATTATTTAACGCAAAAAAAAACAGGATGCGTGTATCGATAACATAAAGACTCGATTTTAAACTATAAAACCCACAATAGTATATATCAAGTATGACTATAATATATCTCTCTATAATATAATTATATCTCTGTATAACTATGTTTTTGTACTGTTTTGGCTAAAGAGCTTTTTTTTTAAATTTACTATGATACGATCAAAACCTAAAGGAAGAACTAGTACAGAAAAAAACACAGGGTCACTCCAGAAGTGCCGATAGAATACATAGGATACACAGGTGTCGGTACGGTAACAATATCGCGAGTGCAATGGTTTCTCCCGTCTGAAAAATGCCCTACGCGTCTAAAAAAATTTTACTCCAATAACAAATAAGGCTTGTCAAGTATTTTATAAGGTCTATCACAATATAGAATCCTCAACAAATTTTACGATCAATAATTCGTTTAAATCCTAAATATTGGGTATGTTCCAAAATAAATAGTACTAAAATCGTTCCGCTATAAACTGCTAGTATACTGCCGCAGTACCTTGTGGAAATATATGACGTCATAAATAGTCGCTATTATTGCACTATGAGCACTGGCGCTTTCGAGCTTCAGTGCTCTCAATCTCTCGTTAATTAGAGGTAGCGCCATGCTCGTAGCCGAATTGGGCCGGCACGTCCGGGTACCAGTACCTCTTTCTCACATGAGATCGGCGTGAAGTGGCGGCAATGCCCTGAAAACTCGAGCGGCGTCTATTAACTATTTAATTGGACCGTACAACTACGTTTTTAAAGATATTTAATGCAAATATTTTTTTGTTAAGTAATAATAAACAATGTAGATTTGTGTAATTACAAAGCTTACCTTTTCTACACTATGTTTTTTATTTCTTTTACGCATGCGCATGTACCTACTTCTACGTTTCAATAAATCGTTGCGAAAAAACTGTAAAGTTTAAATTGCACAGTTTTATCGATACCTGTATATGAAAAATCATTGCCGATTAAACTACACATTGTTTTCGCACCGTTTAAACTGCAAAGTTCTTCGCAACGATTTGTCGAAACGTGTGAAGCGGCTATTATATGGGCGTATGTTATCTTATTTAGAGAATATAATAATAGACTGCTAGTACTAGCTGTTTTCGCGACTTCAAATTATTTAAAATTTTGGAGTTTCATATAAAATTTGGAGAGCCCTGAATCAGATCTTATCAATCCGGCCCTGAAAATCCTTTCATAGCAGACGTCTACTAACTATAAACTACTTAACTACCAAATTTCATCTTTGCACGTCACGCATTTGCGTCGTTATTATAGGATAAGATCAGATCAGAAATAATTGGGCAGGGAAGGTAACACGGGTAGTGAAGGTCAGTGTTCGTGTGCACGTTGAAGAAGAAGTTGGATCCCTCTGTAGGTTACACTTTGGTCACAATTCCCAGACACTGCCCTGGTTCATTCCTCTGCAATACGATGGACTAGAAACCCGCACGGTCAATCCATGGAGCATTGGTAAGAACTCCGTCTCTTTTAGATTTGAACTTCAAGTGCTGTGTGAGTTATCTCAGTTATGGAAGATGACAAACAAACCAAACCACTATTATAGAAGTACGCCCACTGATGTGCCTTCGTATAGATTATTGCTTCATATAGCAACATACAAAGGAAACACTACCAAAGCCGTGAGCAATCCTACTAACATTATAAACGCGATAGTTTGTAAACATGGATATATATGTTTCACGCTTTTTCACAGAATACTACTGAATGAATTTTAATAAAGCTTTACCATAATATAATTTATACATCAGAATAACTCATAAGCTGTAAATTTTAAATATATTGTATGTATTGTCAAACATATAATGATAAATGTCAAGTAGGAGAAAATTCTACCATCTGCGGGCTCTCCTGGTGTGCGCTGCAAAAAACGTTTGAGTTACACGTATGTACATAGTGTATGAAGGAAATGTTTAAATTAAATAGTTCTACAAAAAAGCCCGTGACAACATATATCTACACACTACATATACACTACATGTTTTATGTTTAAGTCATTAACTCCTAAATAATTAACTAATATAGAACGGGAACGGGAAAGGGAAAGAACGGGGACCATATTATAGGATAATGGAATGCAGTAAATAGTAAGTAACCCAACGTTCGGGCAGGATAGCGTCTGCCGGGTCCAGTGGTACCTAATAATAGTTTAATAAATTAAATATCTAATATTGTAACCAGCTATATAGATACTGCGCAAGCGCTGATACGTTCCAGATTAATTGCTTAAAGATGTATAAATAATGAAACATGAAATTAATTAACAATCAACAACAAAATTAATTTAAAACGAAATTAATAAAAATCGTTTTAAACGGCAGACGCATACGTCTAAAGGTATTACTTGGTCTTACATTAAATTAGTGAAAAATCATACATAATTTTTTAGTTTTCAACCGTGAGAGGTTAAGTTATATACAAGCATAATTTATTGTTTTTAGAGACAATAAACATGATCATCTTGAAAAGACTCTTTATTCTGGAAGTTACTAAGAAACAGCTCACAAGGTAAATTAATTTTATCTTTATTTATTTATTTATTGATTTATTGGTAATCCAACAGCGTTATAAGTAGATCACAAAAATAAGGCTAAAGGGGGATTACACTAGATTACATAAACAAAAAGAACAGAGTATTTGAAAGGAGAAAGAAGTAACAAACTAAGGAATATGCTGGGAGTGGAAGCGACATCGATGCGATGCGACAACAAAAATAGAATTTTATTATTTAAGAACGGGATAATTGGACATGCTTAAGTATTATTTATAAAATGAAGATTTTTATTACTAGCAATTTCCCGCGACTTCTTCCGCGTGAAATTACACTTGCAAAAGCCCTTAGACCTTAATCTGGTCCTATCGTAAAATCTCTGACTGAAATCAGACTCTGTGTGAAAGAGCGTCAAACATACATCCAGACATTTATACATCCATACATACATGTGTACAAACTTTCGCACTTATAATTTTAGTATTAGTGGGATTTTTTAATATTAGCGGGAGTGTGAAAAGGAGACCATCAGACTACGTTGGGAATCGGGAACTACAGCTTTCTGTCCAAGGTCGAAGATCCAGAGGTAGACCCAAAACAAGATGGAAAGGTGTAGTGACAGAGGGCATGAGGAAGTGTTGAATTTTCCAAGACGTTGTCAAGGATAGGGCGAGTTGGCGGAAGAAAATTCGGAAGGCTGACCCCACCACCATGTGGGACACACAGCACACATATGAAGTACAAAACATATGAGCAATTTGTACAGGAATCCACTTGAAAGTCTCATACAAAAAATAATAGCTAGCTTTAAAAACAATTATGTTGGATGTTATCTGTGCCTACGACTTCGTTCGCGTAAAATTAGGTAATAATCTTAGATTAGATTTTAGCGTAAAGATATATAGCCTATAGCTTTCCTCGATAAATGGGCTATCTAACACTGAAAGAATTTTTCAAATCGGTCCAGTAGTTCCTGAGATTACAGCTTTCAAGTAACCAAACAAACTCTTCAGCTTTATATATTAGTATCGATTTTAAAAATTAGTTAATAGTGGTGAAATCAAAGCAACCCGCCAATCTGATTTTATTTCATCAATTTATTGTCAAACAAAACACCTACAGCAAATAAATTTCCTTAATTAATTGGGAGGTAAATAATAAAATTCCGGAATAAGAAAACGTAGCTAGGCTCTTCAAAATTGTAAAAATAAGCCGTTCTGAAACTTTAGAAGTATAGTCGACCAAGAAAGTGCTTTACCATTTTGGATAACAGCTCCCAGTTAAAGAAAATTTCGCTAAGAGTTATTGTTAGAAATTAACGTAATGAGTATCAAGCAGAAATAAGCCTTTTAACTAATTGACGTGCAAACGATATTCGACCTTAGCGTGACTAACCAATTTCTTGGTCGACTATACATAATTATTGTAAAAATAGACAATCTTTTTTTGCCTTTGTATTATGAAAAGGAATGTATGGCCTATACAAATAATCTAGAGTACACATTTTATTGTTTCTTTGCATTGTTTTGCAAAATTCTTTCACCATTAGAATCTTAGATTAACGCTGATGAACATAGGTGATGGTTTATTGTCATAAAAGTTAGGGATCCGAGTAAAAACTTCGTTCAATAAATACCCGCGCGGAGTCGGAGCGGGCTGCCTGACTTTAGATAAGCCGGAAAACGTGGCGTTTTTAATGAAAGCGGTCAGGGAACTTTGGAATATCTTGTTTAGCAACATACCTAAACAGATGTTGATGACGGCGATGATGATGATGATGATGGTGATGATGATAAACAACCTATAACAATCAGGTGTTTCGATACAGTGGACGTAGGGCATAACGTGAATATTCGTTCTTAAATATGAAGCCGCTGCACACTTTATTACTATTTTAGAGGAAAATCGATCATCTACTTGTAAAGAAAATTCTAGTTGTTCGAGGAAAAAATGTATGTATATTTTATCATAGAATAACTAGAACTTTTTTCTTCAAGTGCAACAATTTTTCCTGTAAGCAATATTTTTCTCTTTATATTAGCTTTTGCCTAATATTCCCCTGTAAGACAAATGTGAATGAAAAGCAATATATAAATAATTAACAAGTATTTAATACAAGTTTTTACCAGATAATATATTGAAATAATATTTGTATCCATCACCAAGTATATAACTTTCCCTTATTGTTATTTTATGAAAATAAATAAATACATAGGACTATATGACACACGGACGTCTGTTCCTAAGATAGACAAGTTAATGCCTGTGTAATGCGTAATAGACATCTGCTATGCACAAGTATGCATATTTTTTGTTGAAATATATAAATTTATACATATAGATTAATATATCCAGACTCGAGGCGGGAATCGAACCCACAATCCCCAGAAGGCAGGGTCACTGCCGACTACGCCAGTCAGTCAAATGTACTTAGTACTTACCTTTTATTAAATTAGGCATGTAATTAAATGTACATATTGTTTAAATTTCCCTTCAGCATAATCAACTTTTAACAAACTTGCTAACCAACTAGCTATTTGGCGGACCAAATAAAATTATCTGTTTACAAAATTTGATTACTACGTTAAAACTAACTTAAAGTATAGCCATGTAGTTCTACCCCATCGCGATTGAGAGAACTTGCACGGAAAACTGATGTATTTATTTAAAATGTTCAAAACAATCGTCCAGATAGCTGGTCTAAGTTTCGAAGTAGCTATCTGTGCCGAATATATCACGGGCGTATCTTCGGGAGCGGCACAAAGTAAAAGTTTGCTGCATCCAGATACCGTATCGTTCCACTGAAATTTTAAACTAAAACCCAACTATAAACTACTGCTGAGCATTTTTCGCTGCAGATAACGTGGTGCCGCAACAAACTGGTCGCGGACACTGGGTCGCGATTGTTGGGATATTTACTTCTTCTCCTGTGATACCACCTCGCACCAAAAGTCGTTATTAGGCTATGATACTTCGGTTATTTACTTCTTCTCCTTGTGATACTATCTCCAACTAAAAAGTCGTTATTAGGCTATGATACTTCGGCTATTTACTTCTTTTCCTTGTGATACCATCTCCAACTAAAAATCGGCATTAGGCTACGATACTTCGGATATCTACTTCCTCTTGTGATACCATCTCCAACTAAACATCGGCATTAGGCTACGATACTTCGGGAATATATACCTCCTACCAAAAGTCGGTACTGGGCTACGATACTTCGGGAATTTATTTCTTCTCCTTTGATGCAACCTCCTGCTAAAGTTCAGTATTGGTCTACAATTATTTGGTTGTTAATTTCTTCTCCGATACTATTAATTGGCTATTCTATCAATAGGCTACGATACTTCGGTTATTTAATTCATCTTCTATAATGCTAGTCCCTACGAAAAATCGGTATTAAGCCACGATTCTTCGGTTATTTAATTATTATCTTTGTTATACCATCTCCTAACAAAGGATTACACAAAGCTGTGATATATTGTTATCCACTTCATTTCGTTCATTGTGATGTCATCTCTTAATGAAGGTCAATACTGTTTCGCGATTTTGGTAAACTTCTTATGATTTCAGTTCCTGCCAATGTAATAATTTAAAGGCAATGAATTTTTTTACATTGTCACTGTAAAGATATTTACACGTAACGCGATGTGACAAAATCTTTTAAAAGCATCTAAAAATGTAGCGGAACTTAAAACCAACTCGTTGCGCTAACAGTCCTGCCAATGTCTACATTGGCCCACGTTGATTTGGATATTTAATTCTTCTTTTTGTGTTTACATTTTTTTCCCAAAAGATCGAAACGTCCAAAGAAGAAAGAAGCAAACCATTCTTCAGTGTATCATCCCTTCTATTATAAACTGAAGGAACTCGTTCTACTTCTTTAATTTTAAATCCTAAATTAGAGTTAAGTGGGACCTGAGAATTCAGATGGATCTATATTTATAAAAAGGTTGATCGAGCTTTATTTATATTATTGCTAAGAATATTATAAGAATATATACAGGACAGGACTATATGACACACGTACGCCTGTTCCTAAGGTAGACAACCTAATGCCTGTGTTATAAGTAACAGACGCCTGTTATACACAAATATGTTTTTTTTTAGAAATATATAAATACATACATATGAATAATACACCCAGACTCGAGGTGGGAATCGAACCCACGACCCAGACCTTTACACAGTTTTATAGGTAACTAGCGATCTCTATACAACCTGGTTTTAGACACAAAATGAATTAAAATTAGTCTCATCAGTTACCCTTTATAAAATCATAGTCTTATATAATAAGCATAATTTAATTTTATGCAATTAGTCAATCCTGACTTCCCATTTTTAGCACAAAAACCACCAACTTTATTTCAGTGACACTGACCCTTCACAGGTCATTGCCAGCCCTTCAAGGTAGAGAAAACTTTGGGTATTAATGGCCTAGTTTGAAACTAATGGCGATATCGAAGTTGATACTGATTTAATAGCGAACCTTTAGTCTATGATCTACAACAGGGGTTGGCAACCTTTGGACAGGCAAGGGCCACTTAAAAAAATTGATGCAGGCGGGCTACATTATTAAGAAATTCAATGTAAGCAGACTCGAGTTGTAAAATAATTATTTGGAAATAAATGTCTAATTATCTGTTTATGGTAGACATTGTAAGCGATATTAACAATGCTAAATTTTAATACGATACGACAAAACTTCACACTTGTGTTATATTACAAACTTTCATTGACTTATAAGAAATAGTTTGCCATTTACAAATGAGCCACGGGCCACAAAAAAAGGGGGTGACGCCTTGCCAACAGCTGATTTAAAATATTTATTTTGTTTTGATTTCCATTAAATAAATAACAATAACTATCAAAAGTTATCTTGTTTACAGTGAGAAATATTTTTACACTATTTTATATGTTGGAGGAGTTAAAAGTTGAAAATAAAGTTGAGTTGTAGCAGATTTTTATTAACTATAAGTGCATTTTTTTTTTAATAAGAAGAGGCAAAAAAACATTTTAATCTCATTCTCCCAATCCCTCATATTTTCCAATAGTCTCATGGTCAGTGTTTAATGTAATGTAATGTCAATGTTTATTAATAGAAAATTATCTGTGAATTTAACATTGACATAAATGCATAAAAGAAATGAGCCTTAATAACTGATGTACATGTGTACGTAGAATTGAATCTGTAAGGTAATCAGTTTAAATCCGAACCCAAGATACTTTCAACAAAGCTTAACTATTTATACGGAGTTGGAAATCATAAAGAATATTAACCTTCTATAATACTTCGAAGGCTCCCACGTAAATTGTCGTAACCCTAAAATCCTCAGCTCTACAATAGAGCATTACAAACAACTAAATTGTAATATAATCATCAATACTTAATATACTTTTGTATATAATAATGTAATCGCCATTTAAAACCTGTTTTTCCCCACTACAGGGCAAAGGCTTTCTTACCCTCTTCCATGTGGTTCTTTCTAAGAATATGTGTTGCCAGACTTTATTATAACGATCCAAGTCATTCCTCCATCTCATTCTTGGTCTGCCGCGAGGTCAATTCCGATCTGCGGTCCATAAATGGAGATTTTGGCCCAAAGATCATCCGACTTGCGGTAAACATGTCCATCTTAAACCTAATTTATCTTGCCCGCTGTTTGGGCCACATTGGCTATTTGTGTTTTGGAATGTAGTCTTGTTTTTTACTCTGTCGGCGAGCTTTACACCCAGAATGCTGCGCTCCATAGCTCGCTGGCAAACAACGAGGGCGGACTATTGTACAATGGTCCAAGAACAGGTTTGAGTACCATATGTGAGGATTGGAAGGAATACACATGTCCATGATCTTTCATAGACCAGTAGCTCTTCCAGGCATTTTCAGTGCGGCGTAAAGAAACAATTCTTGTCTCGCATGAATACCACCTTCACTCCAACAAATTTAACGTCCACACCCCCAACATAAATCTTGTGTCTTATGTTGTTACGCATTCATTTGGTCTTTGACATGTTGATCTTCAGTCTAAACTCAAAGCTTGCCTTGCATAGGTCTTGAAGCATGTGGCCAAAATTTGATGAGGAAAAAAAGTACTACATTATCTGCAAATCTTCAATCAGTCGCTTTCCTCTAACAAGAATGCCTTTCCTGACCTTTTTTTTTCTTTTTTTTTTTAGGGCTTTGCTGTGGGCGGCTGGATTACGTGGAAACTATAATAACAGTATCAGAAACCAACATAAACATGAGCTTTACGATTTAAGCTCCTAGATTCCAATTAAGTCGGATGAGTTATTCTTATTATTTATTACATACTAGATGCAAAAACTTCACACTCATTAATATCTCTATCGAAAAATGTTTTCTTAGCGGATGTATACTATAAACAACGTCCTTGCCTCTTATCATTGTACGTTGCGCGATTTTCGAGAGTACGTGTTAGTCTTTCGCTTTTATATATATTTATTATTATTAATATATAGAGCCTACTTTTTTCCACTGCAGACCAAAGGCCTCCCAACCCACTTTCGATATAGTTCTGTCTAAGGTTATGCGTTGCCAATGTCTATTATAACGATCCAAGTCATTCCTTCATCTCGTTCTTGGCCTGTCGTGATGTCTTTTCAGATCTGAGGTCCGTGAAATGGAGAATTTGGTCCAAAGATACTTAGCTTGGCCGCTGTTGGATCCGCATCGGCGATTTGTGTTTTATGATTTTACTATTATATTCAAGTATTTACGTATCCTTTTGTAGATAATATACTTCTGTATCCATAGATCCTTTTGTATATAATATCTTTGCGCGTAATGGAAGTTCCACGAGGAACAAGTGTCAAAGCGAGGCGGCGACGGGCGGCGGAGTTGAGAATAAATAGCTCCCAGATTCAAGATATTGTCAGGCGACAGTTACAAATTAAATTTAAACTCGGAAACTTCCAGCACGTTGAATAATGCATGAATTTTACATGGGTTAATATTTTTCACCGAGATCCTGTCAACCCGACTGCAAGTTTGGTTAAAAGTTAAAATTTTTGGCAATTATTGCGCGCTAGTGCGCGTTTTCGTTTTTTTTTTTTAATTACCTTTAGGGCACTGGCACTGGCAATCTCGTAGATTATGCCAGACATACTGTGACCTTTTTTGTTTTAATCTTTGGGTACTCCGCGTATATGCCAATTTTTTTTTTTTTTTTAATTATACTTAGTTTTTAATTCAGCTCACATTCTTTTTTAAAAGTCGTACAGTTAGTTTAAGATAGTGTTTAGTCTTATATATTCTGTTATTTAAGTTCCTTAAAACGATGTCACGTCCATATATTTTATTTATACTTTTGTATAAATGAGATAAGTGATAAAGGATACTGCATTTTTATGATCTGAGGCCTTTTGTGATATGAGGTAGCAAAGGACCAATATATGTAAACGTAACAACTTAAATAGTTCTGTCATATAGGCATTTGACCTCAGAATCTAACGGAATAAACTGAAATTTTATATAGCTCTTAATTTTAGCATTACAAATGTTGTCTCAAAAGTCACAAAGGTCACCGTTATTGAGGGTTTAGATATTTAAGGTCAAAGGTCACATAAATAAGTTTTTCGTAATACAAAATTCATGAAGTCGTTCAGGTTAGAATCGTGGACCACATAATTATCTATAATAAATGTATCGATACTTTTTTCCTGAGATAGGTATATAACGATTCACAAAGGAAAAAACAATTCCATTTTTAGAAATAACAGACAGTGGTTTTTTTTATATATTTTATTATATGTATAGATATTTATATCTATACTTAATACATAAAGCTGAAGAGGCTGTTTCTTTGTTTGCTTAAACGCGCTAATCTCAGGAACTGATGGTTCGATTTTAAAATTCTTTCAGTGTTAGATAGCCCATTTATCAAGGAAGGCTATTAGCTATATATATGCTTCTTCTTCCGAGCGTTGTCCCGGTTAAATACCAGGGTCCGCTTAGATTGTAAAAGATGTGGCTGTGGGGTGAGTTAAGATAACCGATTGCCATCTGACGTCATCCTTGGAACCCCTACGATCACTACAACCTTACAACTAATATCACAAAGTGACATTAATCGGGTCCCACTGTCTTACCTGCCTTCCGAAACACAGAGGAGGTCGGTTATCAAATATAAACCAGTGCTAGAATGGGTCGCCCAGCTATAGTTGCTGTTGGGCACAGCGTAATGACATATCGTCGATTCGGTGTGAACAAAAGTTGATTATTAATATAAAATTATGAAAAAAGTCTTCCGTGTTGTATCCGGGAATGGAAAACCATCTAAAAAATTCTTCAATAGGATGCTGATACTGGCCTACTACACTCTTAAAGCTAAAAAGGTCCAGATGGGGCCTTTTAATAAGGCGTTTTGCATCGAGATCTTGCAAGCGATATAGAAACTTAAAAAACGCGCGCTTAAAAAACAGTTGGCGGCGATTACACGTAAAGTTTGAAGGTAGCCTAAAAGTGAGACTTGATTGCTCTTCACAGCCCGGGGTTAGAAACTTAAAGTTCAGCACTGAGAGGCATATAAATGCCTTGGCTCAAGTAATTACCCTAACGAGCAGCAGCTCCGCACCCGACATGAATGAATTTCCTTTTTCTAACAAGATTTTTAGGGAAAACTTCCTTATTTCGTTTTAGGCTAACGTCTCGACCTAATGAGAACGCTTTCTTTAGGGGTTCGGTAGTCATACAAGGAACCTTTTATAGTTTTGCTCTTTCCGTCCGTCTGTTCGCCAGCAAGGTGATCCCCTAGGATTTCCAAACTATTAGATGTAGAGACTTGAACTTGAACCCCGCGGTCGGCCATTGAAGCGGTGGATGGATGTGATAAAGGGGGATATGGAGCCAATGGTCTCACAATAGGGGATGCGTAAGACCGGTAAAGCGGACCCTAGTTATGTACCGGGACAAAACTAAGAAGAAAAATATGTAGAGACTTGAAATTTTCCACGGTGATAGTACATGCTACAAACTCATTAGGAAAATTTGAGTAAAATCGGACAACAACTTCTAAAGTCATCTGAAAATACCTTTATCGCGTATCCGTTACGGAACCCTTATATATAAGTGTGTCTTGATACGCTCTTGGCTACTTTTTTTTTTCAGCTCAATTCGACTGTCATTTTCTTTTTTAAAGGTGCGTCATTAGTTCATCCTTATCTTTTACGGGCTTCGTTTTAATTGGACGTTTAGAAAAAAAAAGTTCCAAACTAAATACCTATACGTAGCCGCCGCTACATAACGAGAAGGCGAATGATGTCGTGTCGAATGTTACACCAAAACTATACTAGATGGCGCTGTATGGACAGGTTGTCGGACGCGATACAAAAGCGGACGCGCATATACAAAATCCAACTCACGCTAGCGAAGTTTCTACATACGATCACTATATATACCTGTCGATGAACAACTGCTGACGAGGCGAAAATCGTCGGGGTTTTTTTATTACACTGATCTATTATAAAGTGTTATTAAACACGCAGGTGCCAAAATGAAATCCTAATATGAAAAATGAATAATGAATGAATTATTCGGAAAAAGTATAAAAGTCATTTTATTTCGTATAAAGTGTCATAACCATAAACTTACTTCAAAAATGAACGAGGAAAAGCGATAAAGGCAAATATTATCATGTTTAAAGACAATCCAGAAATCAACGATTCAAAATTTCTTATGTAATTTACTATGATATTATTATATGTTTATATAAAGGTATGCTTCAATTTCAAAGGATGTGGTTATAGCTTAAGTGAAGATAAGCTACTTCCGTTTGACGTCATCCCCGGTATCCCCGAAATCACTACAACCTCATGACTAATATCACTCGGTGACATTAATTGGGAGTATTCAGTATTACGTGCCTTGCGAAACACGTAAGAGGTCGAATATTTGAAAACCCCTATTATAATGGTCACCCATCTATCACCCGGCCGCGGTTAGAACTGCTTAACCTAGCAATCTAATCAAATGCCGAACCCTGATTAAGTTACGACCTCCTCAATACTGTTATATCATACGAAGAAGATATGGAAGTATCTATACGAACCAATATTTCAAGTATCATTGGTAATCTTCTTCCTAAGGCTATCCCGGTTCCGCTTAGATTGCAGAGGATGTGGCTGTGTGGCGAGTTAAGGTGACCGATTGCCATCAAATACCGAGATGACTCCACCATAGAGGCGCAAAGATTTTACTTTATGCACAATGTGATATATTACTTAAAAGCTCTTCCTAAGCGGCACACACTATATTTAATACTCCAGCATGGATAATTAAATTACTTTGCATAAATTCGTAATAAAACCGCGACACCGCAATCAAAGCATATCAGCGGACAATTTTTTTTTTCATGCATTCTGAAGTGCTTTTCGCTCTGATAACAGGGTATAGTAAAGAAATATATTTTACCATGGTTGATGTGAAAATTAACATTCTATTAATATAATAAACGAGAAAGTTTGTACTCAGGGATGTTTGTTTGACTCTCTTTCACGAAAGAACTTCTGAATGGATTTGTATAAATCCAGAATAATATACTTTATGTATCAGAATAATAAATAGGCTATAAATTATAAAGATATTGTGTGAATTGACCAAAATATAATGATAAATGTCAAGTAAATAGGAGAAAATTCTGCCATCTGCGAGCTATTCTGACGTGCGCTGCCAAAACCGTTAGAATTACACGTATACGGTGTACGAACGAGATATTTATCTTAAATAGTTCTTCAAAAAAGCCCGCGACATCATATATATCTATCTTTCATGTTTAAGCAATTCGCGCCAAAATAGTGAACCACTATGGAACGGAAACGTGCAAGGGAAAAGAAACGGTTAAGGGGACAATATTATAGGATAAAAGAATGAAGTAAATAGTAAGTAACCCAACGTTCAGGCAGGACAGCTTCTGTCGGATCCTCTAGTTAGTAATGTATATAATAATATATAACAATTAATTTCATTCTAACTTACGCTGATATTTTTTTTTTCTTATACTACGAATGTGTCTAATAACACAATCGTATTGTTTCTAACGACTTAAGGGGAAAACACTTCGTTCTTGTGCACATAAACTAACACTACATAATGTTTCACTGATACACTAGGTCATAAGGTTCGTTTCAGATTGAATAAATAAATTTTGACTTTTCCTATTCCAGAGCCGATGTCTGCAAAGGATCCGACCGGGATCGTAATTCCGTCGATATTTGTCAGCGATCTCGCTGGGCAAATGCTATCTGAAGAATACGTCTACACTAATCGGTAAGGAGCCAATGTCAAGGTTTCTTTCTCAAACTAGGAGTCATGAATAAATTGCGTTTCACCTTAAAAGGGGGGGATGGGGGAATCACTAAAATGTGATATTGTATGACACCGGTAAGGGGAAGAGCGTGTGCTTTGTGACGCAGTTTTTCTGAGAGCATACATTAACATCATAATAATGTGTATTATTTTGCACCATCAGAAAGTAGAGATTTCAACGAATAAAAGGCCCACCGCCTTTTTTTTAAAGAAAAAAAGCAGATATTTTGACGAATTTTTATTACCTAATTAAAATTCGTATAACGTATCGTACGTAATAAAAAAATATGCGTAAGAATATTTTTTTTACGACGTAATTAATGGATGACCCCTTATTTCACGTTAACAAAAAACAATTACGAAGTTGGTAAAAAAATTGTCACGTTTAAATGGTCTTATTACAGTTACTATATAATGGTGAATGGGGACCTGCCCTTCAACATAAACACACACCTGTTACTGCCCTTTGCTATAGTTGTGGTGCTCTGCCTTGTCATCATACTTATATTTATGGTAAGTGTTTGTAGAGATTGGCCCAAGTCAGGCCGCTTTTAGTAAAACATTTTGCAGCAACAAGACTGATATAAAATTCTCAATGTGATGATCTCTTATAATTAAATGTGTATATACTGTAAATATCTGTGTATATGGAACGCAAAAGTATTTCCTCACATGTTTATTCTTCCTTTAAACACTAATAAAGTTGTTTGATTTTGCTGATGCATTACATACTACTTATGAAGATTTGATTAAAGTTCAAGCTCCATTTTATCCACCTTATTCTAGCTACCTTTCCCATCATATATGTACATAACAATTTGCAGGTAATTGTCTCCATTGATTCATCACACCGATTTTTCCTCGTATTTATTTGCGGATTTAAGCAACGTAGTTTAGTTTTTCATGTCATTCATTGTTATATTATGTTAAAGTTAATAGAAACCTTATTGAGTAGATCTCTAGAAATCTCTGATAAATTTGATACATGTAAAGATATAACGAAAGCCATAAAAATAAACTCACGTTATATTTATACACAACGAAATAGATAGAAACATGAAGGTATTAAACCGTTTATTCGGGTTTAATGTATACTATAAGTTGGATAAAACCATAATAGACTTAGTTTAAAATGGTATACAATAAAATAAAATAAATAGGGACGTAATTGGGGCGTTAGCCAAATAAACACGGCTTAAAATAAACTTCTAAAATAGATAACTAATGTGAATAGACGTTTAAAGGGTTTTCTGAGCACTGGTAAGCACTTGCCCCAAAGCAATACAGCCAGTAGCTTACTAAGTAAATTAAATAGCTCTCCGTAGAGATTTTGATATCCCCGACCAATTATGAGATAAGCCAAAGGTGCACTGAAATTTTGTAGTTATTACACAGAATTGAAAACTAATATCATTTTATAGGTTTTATTCCCTATCTAAATCTAGTATATTAAGTAAAAGATATCTTCAGACTATTTCAAGCTTAGATGTTGCAAAATATTGTTTTTGTTTTGAGTTAACTGCAACTGACTAAAAAACTGGCTTATGTTAGCCCTAGCTCAGATGCTTGTCTATTTGGGCTGCATTGCTAATGCATCACAATGAAATCGAGACTAGTGCTTTGGTCTATAATAAATGATGTAAACGAAACGTTTTGTTTTGTTACAAATAAAATAAAATAAATTGCGTTGTTCGTACTGAACATACTTACTCATATTTTTAATTGGAGGTAGCGCCAAGTTTGTAGCCGAATTGGGCCGGATCGTCCGGATACCAGTACCTGTTTTTCACATGAGATCGGCGTGAAGTGGCGGCAATGCTGTCGCGTCAAGTGATGGTATTGTTGTCGCGTTTCGTTCGGTTTGTGAGACTTCCCGGTGGCCTAAACTCGTCATTAAAGTCCGGCAGCATATCTGCTAGCCTTCTGGTTGTGCAGATGTCCATGGGCGTCAGTAGGTACTTAGGTGCCTGCCTGCTCGTTTGCCTCTTGTAACATAAAAAAAAAACATTTTATATTCTTTAACAAAACGATATAAATATTAACAACCTTCAAATAAATAGAGATGTTCAGATAGCATTTAAATAACATTCGTATATCGATATATTCAAATATCAAAACAAAATAAACTCACTTAAATTTCGAATTGGAATATAAGTTAGCTTTATTGCAAAACAAAATATGAAGAAGACGATAAGTTCAGAGATGGAGCGGAACATTTCCCAGAGGGAAAGCGTTTCGGAGTAAATAAGCAAATTTTCTTGGATATCGGCCCATCGAAATATGTATGAAACGCGTGCAACGTGGCGCAATGCAGAAGTGATGACGTCATAACTGCAAAATATTAAACTCGCTGGATATTTTAGCCAATGGGATTTTAATATGGACTTGAGACTTGGCAAGCTGTAGCGGTATCTGAAGTAGCTTACGGAATTAACTGTTCCGATGGGTTCAGTGGAAATCCCTTTCGCTTTTGGTCTCTTGCATTGCATGACTTTGAAAAGCATTTATCATCTAAATGAATTTGTACAAAACAAGAGAGAATTTGTGCTTCTTTAATGTATGCTTCACTAAGGCACCACCATCATATCCACACTAGAGAATAGGCGTATAAAGTAGTTATATTCATTTGTTAAAAAACAAGGAATGATTGTCCTAGTGTACTGCATAAATTTAGGAATACCTAGTGATAGATGGGTGACCTATTCTAGCACTGGTTTATATTTGATATCCGACCTCCTCCGTGTTTCGTAAAGCACGAAAAATAGTTGAACCCGATTAATGTCACTGAGTGATATTAGTCGTGAGGTTGTAGAGATCGTGGGGGTTCCGAGGATGACGTCAGATGGCAACATGCATTTTATGTCTTGATTATTATGGTGGCAACACTATAATAAACAAACTAATATAATAGAAACTTTTACTGAAGATGGGTCATCTACTTTTATAATTAAAACAACCTTTACCCGCAACTTTTTCTCTCTTTGGAATCAATTACCAGCGTCTGTATTTCCGAACGGATACGACTTAGGTACCTTCAAGAAAAGATCATACTCATTTCTCAAAGGCCGGCAACGCATCTGCGATCCCCTGGTGTTGCAGTTGTCCGTGGGCTTTGGTAGTCACTTAATAGTACCGCCTGCTCGTTTGCCCCTTGTTATATTAAAAAAAAAACTTCGCCCCCGTAAAATTAGGTAAAAAAATAGATTAAGTTTTAACGTGTATATATATGCCTATAGCATTTCTCGATCAATGAGCCATCTAACACTGAAAGAATTTTTCCAATCGGACCAGTACTTCCTGAGTAACAATTTTTTTAATATTAACTTAATAATAATAAGTAACAATATTTCCATATAAAGAACAATTAATTAGGCGTGTTACTTCCTTTATAGAACAGTCCAGCCGGAGCTGGATTGTTCTATAAAGGACTGTACCGGAGTACAGTAGTAAGTTGTAGTGACGAATAATGAATTGGTGTGAGCTCAAAACTTTGTCACCGCCATGTAATTAAATGCTCACGGCTTAGCAACTGTTCCTTTAACTTAGCTAATTGTCGCCTAACTTGTTAACAATACACGGTTAGCTAACAAGAATTACTATTACATGGGTCTTATATCAGATCATAGCGAAATGAGGTTAATTATTTTAACTATTAAAGTTTTATAACTATAAGAAGTTTTCATTTCAAATATGCTTTATATTTGAAATCGTCTTTAGACGCACTGGGCATTTTGGACATCAAAAATACTTAAAACTTGCAACACTGTTAAAGTACCAACACCGCTGATGTTTTGTTTTCACTTGTGTGTGAGTTGGAGTGCCATTGTTCATTTTTTTTATAAATATTGACTTTTAATATTAAGCTTTATCGAACCTACCTTTAAGTTTGATAACTTAATGGTAGAATGGATGAGCTGAAGGCAAGGTCACGGTTGAAACTACATACCCTTAACTCGTCGCGTTGGAAGACACTTTTGGAGCCAGTGTTCGTTTTTTTTATAAATATTCACTTTTTAATTTTAAACATCATCGAGTTTAAAATTATAAAGTGTAAGTAAGTGTAACTGTAAGTAATCAAACTTAAAAGTCAACGAGATGAGCTGAAGGTAAGGGTACGGTTCAAATATCGCCGCTGCGTTGGGATAGATATTATCTTGCTTACTCCTTGAACAAGCAGTAGCTTTTAAGCTTAATTGGAGGAATAAAAAGGATATCAAGAGTATCTCTAAGTATTTATTTATTGTTCTATTCTTTTTATACCTGTGTCACATTAAAAAGTGTACCTTAATTGATACTGTTACACCAATCTGCCCAAATGAATTACGGCTTTGATCCTGAATTAGCCAATAAATACATCAATATCCTCCTACCCATACTAATTAAGTACAGTTATTTCTGGATACGTCATTGTTAGCATGATAAACGATTCGTCAGTCGCACCCAATATAGATACCAGGTTGTCCGTACGTTATAAACCTACGTGCGCAAAATATGAAGCACTTAATACTGATAAAATAGTCTGAAAATAGCAAAAATGCACGACACCTATCAATTTTTAACATAATTATTTCTGTAGACTAAACGAATTTAAAAAAAATTAACCAATGGATTTTTTCCCAGGAACTTTTTTCAATAACAAGGGGCAAACGAAGCTTTTCACCTAAGTAGTCATTTAGCTGAGCCACCGCCTATAGATGTCTGCACAATCAGAAGGCTTACAGATGCGTTGACGGCCTTTTAATAGGGATTTGGGCCACCGGGAACTCCAACACACCGAGCGAAACGCGACGACAATACCATCACTTGACGTGACAGCATTACTGCCACTTCACGCCGATCTTATTTTAACTCGGGGCCTTCGCCTTGATATCGTATAACATTGCATTTGCATATAATATTCTGCATTAAGCCAGAGCTCTCATTCCGAACCCATGCAAGGTAATCAGTAATTGAAATGAAACTCACGTGGCGGATCAGTAGAATGTAAAATATAGTCGTAGGGATTATGACAAATGGTAATAAATATTTGTAGGAAGGTTTATATTCAATATTGATCTTATCTGTACTTATAATAAGAATGTAGAGATTCGAACTCTATACATTAAAGATTTAAAAATAATTATAAATGTCGAACATTAAGAAAAATCTTACTTTAGTACAAAATTTGGGTAACGCGAAAAAAAATTAAATCTTAAATTTTTTATCAATTTCACCTAATTTTACATGGACGAAGTAGTGAGCAACAGCTAGTATTAAATATTACTAGCACGATACAATAAGCCATACCAGTTATAAATCATTTGAATGTAATGTAATGTTACAATCTAAATATCTATTTCAAATCAATTTATATTTTAATGTTTAATTAATTATAATAAATGTATGAGTGATTTTTTTAATGTTTTGTTTTAAATTGTCAACCAAAAAAATACCAGAAAATTGGAAAAGAGTATAACATTTTTATTGGATATTGAAAATCAACTCTTGTCTTTTACTTTTTGACATTGACAAAGCACGAATCACGCGTGATCAAAAAAAAATTAAGTACCTTTAGCCGTGCCCATACTACTTGTATGTCTATATATTTAATGTCAACTCTCCAGTTTTAACTCCTTTAAAAGATTGAGGCAGGAGTGTACTCGAAAATAGCCAAGCAGGGCCGAAGTTTGTACTGAGGCTTTTATGGAATTCAGGAATTTATCGTTGTGCTATCTGGGGAATAAATAGTATGTTTATGACTTTTTTCAGACACAAAACTTCGTATCGTTACTAGAGACAAGGATCAATATAAAAGGGCGGTAGCAGACATCAAAGTGCATGGTGGTGGAGATTGTCCAGAAATGGCAATGTCCGGTGTTTTACAGGCTCTCGAAAACAGCAAACCGAACTCTGTGCTTTACGCATATACCGACGCGTCCGCCAAAGACTACGACAAGTACGAACAGGTTAAGAGCCTAAGTCAGAAGAAATCGATTCAGGTATTAAAGCATTTATTTTCTTTTGGTTCATAATTTGAAATGGGGTCCTACCTTAATAAGAATACATTTACAACAAGCATCCGTTAATAAACACGAAAGAAGATCAGTGTAGTGCCGCAATCCTTAAACTACATTACTGAAACCGCCACCAAGGCATAGTACCGCACTCAACGCACGTTTCGCCTTGAAACCGAAGGTTGAGGGGACATAGACTCTATAAAGATTATTGAGGCCCATAAAATTTTTGTATTATTATTTTATAATACACTTTATGTATTCCAGGTGACCTTCCTTTTGACCGGTAGATGTGACTACAATTCAGAAAAAGATTTTATCGTATATGATAAACTCGCTAGTGCTACTTTCGGTCAGGTCTTCCATTTAGAAAAAGACGATGTCGACAAGGTAAAGAGTCAAACTTTTTGAATAATTTTATGTTTACCACTGCGATGTGGTAAACCCTAATTTTGCTAGAAATACAAAAATCCTAGAAACTCAGCTATCCGCAAATTCGTTATATTATAAAGTTTATTTTTAATTATGTCTACATAATTATGATTTGGCCTTTGCCCAGCAGTGGGACACAATAGGCCAATTAAAAAACAAAATTATGTTTAATGATCTTTTGGCAATGTAAGTTAGTGTATTGCCTGATGTCCTCTAACTTCCATAAGCATGATACGGATGACACTTTAATGTTTTTGTGTATAGTCGACCAAGAAATTGGTTTGCCACGCCTAGGTCGAATGTCGTTTGCACTTCAATTAGTTAAAAAGGCTTATTTTTGCCTGTTATGCATTACGTTAATTTCTAACAAATAACCCTTAGCAAAATTTTCTTTAACTAGGAGCTGTCATCCGAAATGGTAAGTCGTACCTGATTATTATCTTGATGTTACGGATATCTAAAGCTATCAACTTGGGTTTTAAAATATGTATTGATGAAATGAATAAAATTATTTGCCTTGTTATCTAAAGGTCATATTACAGAGGGTATTTCTTTTTTGTTTTTTATAAAGTTACTAATAAACTCGGCCACGCGTTTCTGCGATTAAGGTATTTAGGAAGGATTTAAAGGACAATTTGAAAATATAAGGCCATCAATCAAAAGAAAAAAATAATAATGTGTGTTTCTCGACACGCCCGACAGAAATGATAACTTACGTAACGCGTTACGTAACTAAAAGGTTTACACTGCCATAAGTAATTATCACTTCAATAACTATCGTATCTCTCAAGTTGTATCAAATGACACATAAATGCCAACTTCCGTGAACATCGGTTGACTTGGGAAGGAGTTCACTGGGATCATCCATACATAGTGACACTGGATTTTTATATATTAAGATTCTTATGATATGTTATTAATGTGTTAATGTAATGATTTATATTATAGATGCGAACGACTTCGGAAGATGCAAATCCGACACAATGTTGGGTAAGCGTGGAGACCGCGGACGGTTCTTTCTCTGGGGCTGACGCACATCATGATATGGTCCAAATAAAGTTCGCAAGGCCTATCCTTCTTAAGGTAATATTGTTTTTGGTATTTATATGTGACTAATTAACTACGAAGATGATAGTATGCTTTTGAAGTTAAGTATGCATATTGAGCTTAAGAATGAAAAGAATATCCTTTGGACCTGTCTCATTGTAACTTTATTTTGTATATAGGATGACACCAGATATGCTATACGCGTATGCTGCGAAGGAGCTCGTACAGCTAGTGGTGACTGTGGATTGCCGGCCGTCACCGGACCCGATGGCACCACTTTCCAGTTCACCTCGTGCACCCTTAGCTTCAATGGCACTTCACTCTCGAGAGGACAACTTCCCTGTCTAATCTACTACAGGTATCAATTGATATTTAAAAAAGCTATCTACAATTTTGAATTCAAATCGTCATAAATTATTATGAATGGCTTAAAAAAACATAATTTTTTAATAATTTCTTTTTTTATGTAAAATAATTATTTGTAATACAATAAAACAGATAGCTCTAGTCTTGGTATTCATTAAGATAGGTTGGAACGTTGAAGACAGGGTGTTTTTTTTTATATTTAACAATTTTAATACTTAATAAAATCGCGATAAAATTTTGTACAGAACAAAATGGGTGGAGAGGACAATGGAAACGTCTGGCACAGTGGTCAGTAGTGCTTCTGCCATGTCCGTACGTAACAACGATAGAATTAAGACGGACAGTGGGGCTGTACGGGAAGTTGCTGTGGCTGTGGCTACTCTAGTAGCTGAACGAGCCGCGGCTTTATTAGCTGCTATGAGAGCTCTCTCAGTCGACGACCTGAGGAGGATAGCGCCCACGCTCTCCGCAGCGCCCGCCCTCAATACCCTCCTGCCGTTCGCGCTGGCTAACCTCGAGGGATTACACGACTCGAAGGTAGACAATCTAGTTATTTCAGCAATTATCTAATGGTCTCATTAAGAAACAGAATTGCGTTAGTATTCATAAACGATATTGAAAGAAAACTACGGATTTCTCTTTTCAGTTTATTTGTAATACGTAAATTAATGTGTGTGTAGCATGTAAGTTATACATTTAAAAATCAACGCTTTTTATATATTTTTCTTATATAAATCACAAGTAGTACCAGCAATGCTTAATCTCTAATCGTTTCGTTTGATTTGTAAGAGTAAAAATGTACTTTTAAAAAAAAGTATATTACAAATACTGTACAGTCAACCAAGAAATTGGTTTGCCATGCTACGGTCGAATGTCGTTCGCACGTCAATTATTTAAAAAGCTTGATGCTTGTTTTGCATTACGTTAATTTCTAACAATAACTCTTAGCAAAATTTTCTTTTTACTAGAAGCTGTCATCCAAAATGGTAGAGCACTTTCTTGGTCGACTATACATTCAAATACCTGTAAAATGTTTGTTCCAGAGCATAATTTACTTGCTGGAGTTGGTTCACAAGCTGTTACCACACGTAGCAGCAATGAACCTCATGATACCGACCGGCGAAGAGATCGCAACCACCACAACCAGCCACTACTACACGTGGATAGAGAGCGAGCACCCCTATAAACAGGCTGGTGTTGTCAATAAAAGGTTAATGTCCAAATAAGTGATTGTAACAACATTATAAACGTTTTGTTTTTTATATAAACTGTTTTATTATTGTTGATAACATTGATCTGCAAAAAAGAGCTGTTTCAGGTTTTACGTTGTTTTTATGTTTTTGGGTGTGTTGCATCCGAAAATGACTTTCATTTTGTCATGCAAAATAAAATATACCCATTTATTTATGATCTCAACTTAGCCCAAAATCTTCTTTTCGTAATAAACTTTGCAAAAGAATCTAACGTTCTGGATTTTTTTGAGTATTTTTAAGTTTTCAGTGCGCTTACATAGAAATCAGTTGAAAATATTTAATCAATGTTCTATTGCGTGATTTTGTTACATTTTGGAGATGTCTATTTTCTTTTGCGAAAGCCTAATGATTTAGCTAAAAGCAAAGTAGCCTATGTTACTTCTTGTAAAATCAGCTATCTTCCAGTTCCGTCAAAATCGGCCCAGCCGTTTCAGAGATTACCCGGAACAAATAGACAGACAAAAAAGTTTTTTTTTAACTTTTGTTATAAATATCGTATATATAGTCATATATGTAGTTAATAAAAAAAATTCGACATTACAAACAGACCCTCAATGAGATTTATATCTATAGATATAATCTATGGTTATAAACTTAATGTTCCTATGTAAGCGACATGTTTGCGTCTTTAATGGAAATAAAGATCTTTATAACCTAAACCATATGATAAAGAGGAAACAACATGCAGACCTTTCACCTTATTATGTGAGGTACTTATAAATAGTACGTTTATTAAGTATTTATTAACACCTTAATATGATCGTTAGAAATTACGACAGCGCTATAACCCTTTAGTAAATTTATAAGTGAGATTTATTTGACGGTCTGGCATTTACAGGTCTATGGACCATTTGCTGATGTGTATACAATGAATCTAATTTTATTTTTTGATTTTAGAGTGCTCTTCCCTCCTCAAGTAGCCTGGATACTTCTTGAGATTGATCCCCGAAGTATAACTGCGCAGCCCGAAGACACGCTTACGATTTACGGTGTTGCCGGCGCACCGAAGCACCGCTGTCATTGCCCCGTCGATACCCGAATGGCTGATCCACCCTTCCGTAAGGTATATAAGGTAGCGGTCGTTCATTTGCTCATTCATTTGATACTTGGATGATTTGTACATGGAACACTGCAATATATTCTAAAAAAAAATTCAAGTGATACCTTTTTTATTTCCTCGCAAATCAGATACAGTTATTGCAGCTCTATTAAATTTATTTTCATTTAAAAGTGGCTAGTGAATTTGGAAGGTATTAAGAATTACCAAAATATTACCTCGGTCTCATATCATAGAAATAATTAGTAGGCTAATAAGTACTTCAATATGAAATCGCATTGCCATGAGCATTGACGTAAAATCTATTTCTACTAATCGCAGCCAATATTTTCGCAAACAAATGTCGAATTTTACCTTATCAACATATTTAAGAATTTCCTCACTACACTACTTATTGACATATGTATGTCGATACACTTATCTATGGTACAATACAATTTTACTAAAGTTTCATAGTAATTGGAATATTAGTACAGGAACGGATAGTAGACAAAAATAGATTCAGACTAAAATATGCAAACAAAGTTCTCCTCCGTGTCTGTCTATCTGTTCGTTCGCGATAAACTGAGAAACTACTGAACGAATGGATCATCATACGGTTTTTATGAATAAATTCATGAGGAACGCTTATATGTATAATACGTATATATATTATAGTATCCTTATATATTATAAAAACAAGTCCTCCGCCGCGTCTGTCGTTCTGTTATTCTTTGTAAAATTAGCTATTTTCCAGTAAAAGTCTCCTTAAAATCGGCCCAGTCGTTTTGGTGGTAACTTGAATGAAACAGATTGACAGAAAAACAGACAGACAACAATGTTATTTTGTTACAAAAACCTTGTGTTTTTGTTATATGTATCATACAATATATACATATAGTCATATGCAATTATTTAAAAAAAATCATTAAGATGTTACGAACAGACATTTTATATGTAAAGATTACCATTAACTATTAATAAATTCTTTCAATTTTTGAATCCTTATATTTCCGAAACTCTTCTATTATATTATTTATATATGTAAGAATTCGCAAAAGATGTCGCCACTGTGGCAAATTCGCAACTGATGATGGCAGTTGTTCAGAGCGTTTGCTCTGTTTGTTGAGACAAGAGCCACGCCCCCTTTTACACATCTAATTATTTCTATGATCTGAGGTCTCGGTCACCAAGACAATGTCACTAATTGTCTATCTCGTGCTTTGATAAAGATACTTAAACCCACTTCACCTACTTGAACTATAATAAAAATGTTGATAACATTTTCTATATTAAATATTATCAGTTCAGAAAAATATTATTTAATTATAGTATAATATCAGTCACTTACTAACAATCTACAATTATATTCTTTCCTTAATAAGCTTTTTGTCTCCTTACAAGAAAAAAAACATTTAAAGATTAATATAAGGTGTCAAGGTAACGTAACAAAAATTAAAAGTAATATATTATGAGTCAGTTATGTGGAACGATTTTATAGTATTTCTATGCTTCTTCTGTATGTATGTTATTAAACCCTATTAAATGGCATGACCAAATTTTCGTGTATTGAGGGGGGAGGGGGGGTTAAGAGTCACAATTAAACCTGTTAGTGAAAACGCAATGCGTTAACATCTTATTTTCAACAATATTCAGGCAGGACGACGTCTGATGGGTCCAGGGATAAAGTAAACATATTAAAGCATTTAAAAAATTAAAGTCTAAGTGTCTTGAACTTTTCCTGTCATAAGAAACAGGTGTTTTGTTGTTCCAAAGAATATAAGGCAGTGTTTCATCATCCTCGTTATAACTGTAGTGCTATATTACACACACCACGTATACACTTTGCAATAGTGCTTTTTTTTCGAGTGAAGCAATCATAATATGATAGTGTATATAGATAAGACAACGCCGTCATTCACTTTCATAATAGAACCTAGCGGAATAACAAAGGTTGCTTGCGTGGTATTAGTATAGAGGTTTTTACGATTTAAGCGAATGCAGTATTACTACAAATTTTTACTCGCTTTAATAATATTAATGAAAAGAGCTCGTTTTGCTATTTTAATAGATTTTTATTAATAAATCGCTTTGAAAATAACTTTTCGCTTACGGAAGATATTTTTAGTATAATCTTAAGGTTAATTAATTATAGACTTATAACAAATCTCTTCTCTCTCATGTAATGGCAAAAATATCTACAATATATAAATATCGTATGTCAACAAAGTAGTTGTTTTAACATTTTTTGGCGAAATTAACTAATGATTAAATAAAAGAGAGATGTCATGGGACATCAGATAGGTAAGAATATTATTTCGTTATGTATTATGCCATTCGTCTAATATTCAATACAGAAACTTCACTCTAATAAACGAGGCCAATTGTTTTTTAAAACGAATTTCTGAAGGATGTTATATAAAAAAGAATACACCGAAAGTCTACTGAGAAGTTTTCGGCTTCTTTCGAACTGTTGCAGCGCTTGATACAGCTGACTTCAGAGTCTGGTGAGGCAGAGGAGCTCGAAGAGACATGTTCTGACGCTCCGTGCATGCACTACAACTGTACTTATGTCAGCATTACACCCAAGTTGTCTAACGTGTAAGTATTATCTATATTTTATTAAACTAGAGATCGCCGGCTGCTCGAAAATCGTCCAGAAATATTTAGATTTACCTACTCTATTCTTGTCTAAAGCTATGCATGTTGGCAACATCAGGTGACATTAGGTCGACGCGTATTGTTTATGCTCAAGAAATTGAAAAGATTAACAAATATTATATTATTGTATTTAATTCATAGTATTATTTTGAGTAATAAAAGTGTTTTGGCGTGCAAACTGCTCTTTAATAGTATTTTATGCAACAGTTGTATAATAGGGCTCGCAGGGGCAGGGAGTTCGCAAGAAGAGACGCCACTAGTCTTTTCTGACCTAGCTATACGCCGTTGCATAGCAATACTTTTTCTATGTCTAGACTAAGTGTTTAAAATATAACCCTTATAGGGTTAGAGGAAAAAATATTTCATCGCATGCTTTGTTATATATGTGCCGAAAGTTTTAAGGCAGCGAATTTTCCGTAACTTCTTGAGCCTGATTCTATCAGTTATTTAAAAACGCAAGTAACCACACGTAGCAAAATACGTGTGGCTTAATCTTAATATATATATAAATTAAGGGGCATATTGTTTGTCCGCGATGGACTCCCTAAATTACTTAACCGATTATAATCAAATTTTATACACCGTGTGCAGTTTGATCCAACTTGAAAGATAGTATAGCTTATATTCGGCGAGGACAACGTCTGCTAGGTCCGCTATTACGTAATAAGAATAACGCCATCTGCTTAAATGAAAATAAAACGACCGAACGAAGAGCGTGTCAAGACACGCTTATATAGAAAGGTTCCGTATCTGGTAGGCTTTAAACGTATTTGTTAAAAAAACTTCAAAAGTTGTTGTCCGATTTCGTTCAAAATAATTTTCCTAATGAGTTTTTAGCATGTTCATTGTTGAAACTTTCAAGTCTCTACGTCTAATAGTTTTTCAATGCTAGTGGGACGGGGGGCCTTAGGGGCAGACGGACGGACGGACAGATCGAAATTATAAGGTTTCCTTGTAGTGCTACGGAACCCTAAAAAAAACATAACAATAGCTATAAATTTGCTTTGAAATTAATCCTGAAATTATTAAGTTATTCACCATAAAGTACAGGCAGCAAAGTGCATCGAACTTGTTGTACCAATTTTTAATATTATTTGAAAGTGTGCGACAGCAATTCTTCGAACCAAACTTGGCCAGTCGAGAAATTATGGCAACGAAAATGGAGATTTACAAAGACAATATCAGTGGTAAATTTAACAGAATTGATTAGCCACAAGTTTTGATTACAGAATAAATAAAAGTATGCTTAGGGCGAATGCAATGTGATGCTGGAATTTAGGAACAACTAAATTTTAATAGAGAAAGCGGTTTCCGATTTTCAAACACTAAGAAACCATTTATTTAAAAAAAAAAACTAAGTTTGCCGGTCAACAAAAATTTTCGACTACAATTAAAGCATACTAAAAAAAAATGTGATTATCATGATGATTAAATGTGCGTAATTGTGGGATTAATTTCAAATGCAAAGTCAATAATTCTTTATGAATAGATTTTTTTCAAGTAGTATTAAATAATGAATTTAATATTTTGGTGATAAAGTTTACTACTTAAAAGATAAGTTAACTAGGATTCCTCACGCCCTGCACTGAGTAGAGCCCACAACAAACTTAATCGGGTATTTTTTTTAAACAATCATTTCACAATAATTCAGATTTGGTTAGAGCAATTTATTCCCAAGCATTATCATCATTCAAATAATTCTTTACATTGTAATATGATGTTTGAATGAGTATTCGTCTTATAAAAGGTATAAATTTATTGAAAGATATCAACCGAATATCATAGAGGAGTTTTTTATAAAAACGTGTACAGTTACATTTGAATAAATTATATCTATACGTAAATGTACCGCAAAGGTGGGCCAATGTCGGGACTTCCTGGATGCCCACCAATGGCCGCCAACAACCCGGCAGACCGCGGAAGAGATGGCGCGACGATTTGGATACCTTTGCGGTGAAGGTGTGGTTGAGATTGGCCCAGGAAATAGGAAGGCCTTTGCCCACAGGTGGGACACGATAGGTTAATTAAAAAAAAAGAGTAAACACATTGACTCTTGCACTGTTTAGTCTCACTACTTTTTTACTCTTTGCATCGGCATCCGAGGTTAAATGTGATTATTTTTGAATGTAGCTTTTGACAATTGAGGAGGTCGTGGCCTAATCAGTGGTCGGCATATGAGTCGATCGCTAAGTTGCTCTGGCTGCGACCGGGTGATAGATGGGTGACCCATTCTAGCAATGGTTTATATTTCATACCCGACCTCCTCCGTATTTCGGAAGGCACGTAAAACAGTGGGACCCGATTAATGTCACTTTGTGATATTAGTCGTACGGTTGTAGAGGTCGTGGGGGCCTCGCTTTTGTTGAATATGCTACCTATGTTTTACCAATACTGTAATACACTAGCCCAATTAACCCGCCCCACAGCCAAAGTAGAATTCTATTTATCAGTGATATTTGAGTCTCTCTATCATTGTAAACGTACAAAAATAAAATTTAGCCAAGTAATATTTTTGTTTTATTTATTATTGTTACTTCTTTATTTTGAATATACTTTGTAAGATTAGAAATTTGTTCTGCTAGGGTTCTTGCAGAATTAACTAAAATTAAAACTAAAATAAATTGTTAGTAGAACTAGTGGACTGTATTTTATGAATAAAAATCCCGTTGCAAGTTACTAAATTTATTTAATGTTCCCGTTATTACATTCCTTGCAAAAGTGAAAAAACATACATTATTTTACGCTCTGTTGACATTCTAAAAATTTGAAAAACATATTATTTTTTCTCATACAAAATTCTATGTGCGTGATGAATATATTTTCTTGATTTTCTTAAACTATTAAATGCCAATGAATTTTATTAATAAAATTTATTTATTCATATTATTTATTTCCTTAATTTTTTCCATTTTCTTTACTTATACTGCTTTTTAGGACGGGAAAATATTTAGCAAATTAAGGATCCAGTAGTTTTTCAGTTCTAAATAGAGTAACAGGATTTTTTCATAAACCTATTAGAGAGATAGTTAATTAGAGGTAGCGCCACGCTTGCAGTCATTCTGGTCAGAGTACCAGTACCTCTTTCTCACATAAGATCGGCATAAAGTGGCAGCAATGCTGTCACGTCAAGTGATGGTATTGTTGTCGCGTTTCCTTCGGTTTGTGAGAGTTCCTGGTGGCTTAAACCCTCTTTAAAGGCCGGCCACGCACTTGCGTACCTTCTGGTGATGCAGACGTCCATAGGCGTCGGTAGACACTTAAGTGATGAACCGCCCGCTTGTATAAAAATAAATAAAAAGACGTAATTGAACTCGATTATTTATTGTCTAACAAGATGGCACAGTACATGTAAGGTTATCTGAAGTCACACAACGGTTTCTTTAAACATAAACACTTGATAAATTTGTATGTTGTAAATAAAATACTTATTAATGAGGTCTTTAATCTAATACAATTCGGTTTAAAAAAATTATGTACATTCGGGTGCAATGATCGCACATAAGAGCATTTTTTTGTAATTTATTTTTTCTATCTAAAAATTTTTTTTTTTAAATGTGAAATCAAAGGTCATTCACCAGATAGGTATTGAAATAACCTTTAACACCAAATTAATATATAAATGTATTTTTTAAGTAAAAAAATTAAAATGTTTTACAAAATGTTCCCATTTGCGATTTCTTTGCACCCGAGTGTGAGTCGATGCCCGGTTTCCTTGCCCAATGTCTAACCTATATCATTTAATAGTCTATCTAGATTAAAATGGAAGGTCACCTATCTCAAAAATAGCTGGACGTATAGTCGACCAAGAAATTGGTTTGCCACGCTAAGGTCGAATGTCGTTTGCACGTCAATTAGTTAAAAGGCTAATTTTTGCTTGTTATGCAGTACGTTAATTTCTAACAATAACCCTTAGCAAAATTTTCTTCAAGTAGGAACTGTCACCCAAAATGGTAAAGCACTTTCTTGGTCGACTGTACAAAGATGAATTTTGGCAGGGAGGTAGTTTATTCACATGAGCCTCTGGTGTCCCACGTTGTTATATCATCTCACTGATGTTATCGGTCGAGTTGGAAGTTTGGGGGTTTTCTGACATTCGGTCAATGAGTCCCATATGCTATTAGTAGTGCTATAGTGGGGCTATAAAGCTATAATGGGGCTATAGCATACTATATTGGGGCTACTTACCAACGGGGTTAGCGCGTAAATGCAATTTCCAGCAATAATAAAAAAAAGGGGGATTGTTTGTGGTTAGTAGACATTCTAAGAAAAGAAGGGCAAAATTAAAGCTAAATTCTTAGCTAATTTTTCGATAGGGATAAATTAAGGAGGCCTAATAGCTCTTGCAAGTTTAATTTTAGGCGGACGATGTCACGGGAAACAGCTTGTATTAAATATTAAGACAGTTCTTTTGTGTAGAAATAATAATAGACGAAGTGACGGGTTATAGCTAGTAAGATATAAAACATAAAGGGAGACGGGAAGATGGAGGAACAGCCAGCGGTGAGGTTTTACAAATTATTGAATTTTTAATTACGTTTTTTTCGTCTCATTACGCAGTATAAAATGAAATCGCTTCCCAGCGCTATACGCGCAGATCTTTCAAACTACGCAACAGATTTCAATGCGGTTTTCACAAATAAAGAGAGCGATTCAAGGAAAAGGTTTATATCCATAATACATTTACGTTTAGTCTTTTCTTAGTAAATATTATGTACATAGAGATGGATGTAATATATAGCAGCATACTATTTTCTATTAAGACTGAAGGAGGAGTTACTTGGATATGGAATGAGGTACGAGAAGCTTATTATGGTACCGTCCACAACGAGCCGATGCTGAACCTATGCTCTGAAGCCATGGGGGTAATGCTGACGGATATCCAGTGTACTTGGCTGAAACGAGGAATTACAGGACTGGTCTTAAATCCGGACTTTCAAATGGACCACAATTGTGGTATCCAGTTGGTGAAGAAGATGGTGTCAGCTGGTATAAGCTGCGCTCGAAATGCCAATCTGGAGCCGCCGTAAGTTGAGAAAAAGACAGTTTTTTAAAAAATACAAATATTTACAATTTGTCTCGCGGCTTCTCCTCCAACTAAAAGTAAAGCTTGTTCTAGAAATTCATAAATAATAAGAGATTCTGAAAAACATTAATATTGTAACATCTATATAATGTTGTTAGCAATATTAACATTTTAAATTTGTTTTTGAATACGGTAAACATATGGAAACTACTTACTAACTATGTATTGTGCGGTAAATGTATGGCTAGCCATCTGCTAGGTCCGTCAGTAAGGAATAGATAAAAGTATTTATTTTAAGTCCAACGATAAATCATAGAGCATAAAAAGGAAGCAATCGGTTAACATCAGAGAGTAGAAGCGCTGGCTAATTAGACCCACAGAGAAAATAAGCGGCTGGATGTTCATTGGATAGTTAAGGGGTCTGATTAGAGCTGGTAGCCGGCGATGGCGTCGAAATTACTGATCATTGATTACAGGTGTAATACCAGTTACCTACAACTTGCTTTTCTACCATTAATCGTTGCCTTTCAAGACGTTCACAAGGTTTTATATCTATACTTCATTATTGTTAATGTTCTCTCTATATCATTACTCTGTTAACTCTTATATTAGTGTATCCATCTATGTATACGAAAAGGAGTCACGCCAGGACTTGAAAACGGCAGAACAAATTTAGGTAATTTATTTTTGTTAGTTCTGATGATCTCTATTTCTAGTCTTCTTTTCTTTTCATAAAATCGATTTATTGAATGTCAACCTTAAAGAATCAGTAATAAAATCAAAAAGATATATTAAACTTTTATTACGAACGAACAACCGCTTCGGCTAGATCAAACGCGTCCAGTGACAAATTATCATGTCCCCAGCGGTACACCCTTTAATCAGAACATCATCAGATAGTTATCAACGTATTAATTGCTTCATCTACAATATTTATTCTACAGAGCTGTGCTTTCATGCTACCATTATTGGTACAATTATTTTAGAAAACATGTTAAGCAGGAAAATATCAATTACTATGTATCATGGAGAAATATTTTGTAGCGTAGAATAGAGGAGAGGGAAACGTGCAAAGCTGTGCAACAGAAACCGTCCTGGTTTTTCTATTATATGACTACGAAAATAATTATGAGATTTCAATACTGGGCTAAATTGCACACATGAAGCGCCAGCTTTCAAATAAAAAAAGAATTATTAAAATCGGTTCTCTCAGTCGAAAGTTCTGAGGTGACAAACATAAAAAAAATACAATCGAATTTAGAATCTTAAAAAAGGAGAATGTTCCTTTTTTAAAACAGTAATGACAACAAATTGTCGTTAAATTGCATCGATAATTCCTCGGTGTAAAATAAATCTTGAAATCAATATGAGAAGATATGGAAAAAATTGTCAATATTTTTAATACCCCAACGGCAGTGGGGTTTGAACCGGGTACCTTGCGGATTTCAGTCCATACCTTATACCGTTGAGCTATTGAGGCACTAGACTAACACCGCCTCTCCTAGTACGAGCTTTACGATTGGCGAAAACAAGCCCCCAATAGGTACATAGATCATTTTTGCTTTTACCACGAGTAGTCATGATATTGGTCCACTATATATTTGTCAAACCATCTAAGTAGCCACCTGAGAATAGCAGCCTTCTGATTATAATTTACGATACGAGACAGAGAATATCCACTTTGAAGAAAAAACATCTCTCTAGTTATAATTTCTATATCAACTAAGTAATTAAAGGTGTCAGTAATATATAGACAATTTTTTATAATAATATATATAACTGAAGAGCTTGTTTGTTTGTTTGAACGCACTAATCTCAGAAAGTACAGATGCGATTTGAAAAATTCTTTCAGTTTTAGATAGGTCATATATTGAGGAAGGCTATAGGCTATATATCATCAGGCTAAGTCCAATAGGAGCGGAGAACCATGGAAGAATATTTCATAATCGGGGTTTCTTTTTCCCATTTCTGAGCTTCCGCTGCGTGCGCTACGTAAATGGTCTAAGTTTCGCAAAAGTTACGTACGACAAAATTGTTCCCCTTTAAAAGTTCTAAATAAAATTCCGCGACAGCATATATCTATCTTTTAAGGTTAGCTCAGTATAACCTTTTTTTATGCTAATCAAGTTTGTTCTAAAATAATATTTATCCTTATTGAAAACCAACTTTTTAAACCACTAAGTGATAAAAGGGGTCCACGCGGACGAAATCGCGGGGTACTCTAGTATGTGATAAACATACAAATATACGATTACAGAGATAAGAAGACGAGTTGAGGTTGTAACCTAAGTGGGATCCCGTAATAAGTAAACGTAACGTAACGTCTGTTAACATAGAAACAGTTAAAACTTGACTATAACGACAAAGTACTTATAGATGATAGTAAAGAATAGTATAAGAATAGATCATCTGAATTGAGACAATCTCGAATAATACAAACAATTAATATACTAATAATTCCAGATATTTATCACGAATAAATACCGATAATAAAAGTTTAAGGATCTCTAATACGATAATGGGACGCACTCATTAGACGAATTATACAAAAAGGAGTTTTGTTCTCAGAGGAATCTAATTGACCTTTTTTAACAAAACAAAATGTTAATTTACTGTTCCATTTCATTCAAAGCCATATGTTCTTTTAAGTTAACCGCTTCGTCTCCACTGACTTTGTACATCGGCCAATATTTCTAAGAACTGCGTAATAGCAGTAATATCGTTAGACGAACTGTTTCTACAGTTCGAATTTTTTTTACTAGAGATTGCCTGGTGGTCGAAATGCTATCACAAATCTTTAGATTTGCGTACTAAATCCTTATTCAAAGCTACATACCAAATTTACATTATTTGTACTATTTAATAATTAATGTTTTGCCGCCATGACTTCGCTTTGACGCAATCCTATAATACAATGTATACATGTGTGCATAAATCATTTGACATTAGTGTGCGTGTGGTTTTTTTTTAGTAAATTAATGTATTGAGAATGTATATTTTATAAAAATATTAGCATTCCCACACTTTCCTCTATATTAACTATAATTGTGTCAAATTTCATACTCCTCCGTCTGCAATATTTTCGTAAAAAGTTACCAAAATTTTTCGTTTCACGTATTAATAAATATAAAGGCACATCAGTGAGCATACTTCAATGATAGCGGTTTGATTCGTCTGCCATCTTCTATATGTGGGTCAACTCAGATAGCACCTAAAGTTGAAATCCAAAACAGACGAACCTTCCAACAAGGCTCCCTGGATTGACCGTACGGGCATCGAGTACATCCCATCGCAGAGGAATGAACCAACACTGTACCTGGGACTTGGATTGCATCAAACTTGAATTAGGATACTTGTATAGGAACTATGTGTATCGCTTGATAAAAATGCTCGTTGACCCCTCTTCCGAAACACGGAGGAGGTCGGATATCAAATATAAACCAGTGCTAAAATGGGTCACCCATCTATCACCCGGTCGCTAGAGCAACTTAACTTAGCGATCGACTCAAATGCCGACCACTGATTAGGCCACGACCTCCTCGAGTTATCGTTTACACTAAAACATCGAAAAAGAATGATCTTGTTCTAGCTCTATGTTCGTTTCGTCTAAACCCTTTGGTATAAAATAGAAATGACGATAGACTAACGAGGTTTTGACCCTTAAAATTTTATTTCGACCTTCTATCGTTAAACTATCAAGGCTATACTGCAATCCTCCCTATAACACGGTAGATTTATTCCACGTTATAGGAAAACGCGTTGTATGAGTATTCTCGTACAACGCGCTCTGTACGACCCCAAATGCGCATTACATAATATTATACATACTGCAATATTATATATTACTAGTTGTTATCCGCGACTTCGTCCGTGTAAAATTCGATGAAAAATATGGGATATATGGGCTATCTAACACTGAAAGAATTTTTAAAATCGGACCAGTAGTTCCTGAGATTAACGCGTTTAAGCAAACAAACAAACTCTTCGGCTTAATATATAGCCCCCCCTTTAACTTAATATATAGCCCCCTATAACGCATTAATTTAATTATGTCTCAATATATATTTTATATTGAGATATAATTAAATTAATGCGTTATAAGGGGGGGGGGGACTACAATACTAATGTATAGAATTTTCTGTTTTTCCGAAGTATCATCCAAAAGTGTCCTCTAAAGGCGTCTGCGTACGGATCGATTTTAGCACGTGACTTGAGTTCCAAGTCTTAGAAATGTTCTAGAGCAACAAGCATTAAAGCTGCACGGAAATATCGAGCTTAAAAGCATTTTTTACAAGGGCGATAGTTCCGCACATTTAAAAAACTTGTCTTGTACATGTGCTAAGAGGAACACGTACTATAGCTTCAAGGGAATGTAGTCCTTAATTACTTTAAAATTAGGGAAGTTATTCCGTAAATCAATATAGATTTAAGCGGGTTTTGCGGAAAATTCATAAAAACGATAATCCACGCGTTAGCGTCAAAGTACTTGTTTTTTACGGACACCTTTAGTGAGGAAGCTATTTTCGAAAAAGGAAATTAAATAGGTTTTTGCCTTTGATTAGTGTCGATTGTAAGTGCTAGGATTTATGTTTGGTGAACTCTTATGGAAGCTAAATAGTCACAACTTATAGACTGGCTTTGTAGTCGTCAGGAATTTCCTGCCTCGCGAAACACCCTATTGGAACCAGTTGCTGGCCTCGGTGTTTTCGAATCGATATGACTGAGCTTATACAGAGCAACTGCAGTTCTCACATAAGAAGTAACATAAAAAAACCTAAAGAGTATATTTTATTTTTGATTTAATTTATTTAAGGATTTCCATGAAAATAAAAAACACTATACATTTAAACTTCAAAAAAATAATCGAACAGAAGAATTGTGTGCTCCTTAAATTACAAGAGACCACATGCCCATATAGAGTAAGCAATCATAAAAACGACATTATTACAAGAAAATTAAATTTCTACATGAACAATAATATTATATTTAAATTTAAAATAAAATATTATAACTAAAAGCGACGTAAGAATGAATGAACAATACTTCAAACTAAATACAGTTAATTTCTTTACTAATACACACACTTTACACTTTTTTGTAAGTAGTTTAGGAGTAGTATTTATGTATTTGTTAGTAGTATTTATGTATTATTAATATTCGGATTATATATGTTTGCTTTATATATCTATACTTTATATATAGAGCTGAGTAGTTTATTTGTTTGCTTGAACGCGTTAATCTGAGGGAGTACTGGTAAGATTTGAAAAGTTCTTTCGGTGTTAGATAACTCATATCGAGGAAGGCTATAGGCTATATCATCATCGTCATTGGCCGTTTCATCTATTGCAGATGATTGAAGCAGTGTGTAGTTCAGCGACACTTCCGTTTGTGGCTGTGCAACTGTTATATATATTTAAAAAAACAGCTAGTATGTATATTCTTTATTGTGTCTATTTTAATTGCACATGTGTGTGTTTGACTGCGTGTATGTGCACGAACCTGATCCCGGTGTGTGTAGAGCCATTACTAAGCCGGCCGGTCCGATATGTTTACTTCGGAACAGTATTTGTTTGTCTGCCAGTCAATACTCAATATATACAATGAAATTGGATTTAAATCCTTTGTAAAGCGGCGTTACACGTATTTATACGCCATTCGAGAAACTCTCTTTGCGAACACGAGATTTTTATACACATTTAACAAGACGTTGTCTTGCCCGAATTTTAATTATAATTAACAAGACGCTGCCTAGCCCAATTTGTAATTTTAATGAACAAGACGTTGTCTTGCCCGAATTTTAATCTTAATTAACAAGACGTTGTCTTGCCCGAATTTTAATCTTAATTAACAAGACGTTGTCTTGCCCGAATTTTAATTTTAATTAACAGGACGCTGTCTTGCCCGAATTAAGGCTCCTTTGCTATTTGCCATTCAATCAATCTCCTTTATCTTTTATAAAACGTGACACTGGTTGAATGTTTCGTGAGACAATAATTTTACATAGCACAAATGAAAAAAAATTTGGTAAAAAAAAAATTGATCAAATTTTAGCGTGATGATATATTATAGCCTTCCTCGATATCGGCTATCTAACACTGAAAGAATTTTCCGAATCGGACCAGTAGTTCCTGAGATTAGCGCGTTCAAGCAAACAAACAAACTCTACTGCACTATATATCACTAGTTGTTAGCCGTGACGTCGTCCGCGTATAATTAGGTGAAAAATTTTATCGCCTTGATATGTAATACCCTATAGCCTGGCTCGATAACTGAACTGTCAAACACTGTAAGAAATTTTCTGAGATTAGCGCGTTCAAGCAAACAAACTCTTCAGCTTTAGAAGAAGAAGAAGAAGAAGAAATTTATATATTAAGTATAAGATAGAACTTTGCCTATTTCCTAATTCTCCTCGTATATTATTTGCGGGCTTTTCCTGAACAGAATGAAGTTTTTCGTGACCGAATTGTAATGAGCACAAAGGAGTACAATACACGCCTCGTTAGAATTAGCTCTGTCGTATATGATTAATAAAGTCGTTTACGTTGTGACTTCAAAAGCGGTATGCATCGGCTCTCGAAATGGATGGTTGGTTATATTATAAATAAAGTTCCAAGAGCGTGTCAGGACACGCTAAAATATAAGGGTTCCGTATCGGATACGAGATAAAAGTAATAGTTAAATAACTTCAAAAGATGTTGTCCGCATTCGCTCAATATAATTTTCCTAATGAGTTTTTAGCATGTTATATCGACATGGTAAATAAGTCTCTACGTGTATTAGTTTCGAGATCCTTCGGGGGCGGATAGACGAACGGACGGACATACGAAGTGAAACATTAAGCGTTTCTTGTAAGGACCTCTAAGGACTACGGAACCCGAAAAAAAAAGTTCTACGGTTGGTGAATAGATTTTTTTTTAATTCAGTCTTGTATGTTTTTATGACGAAAAGATTTTCAAACCTGTTTGATATTGTTATTTATTTTTTGAAATCTAGACATAATAATTCTTTTCTTATTTCATTGTTTTTTCATGGAACTTTCAATTTTTTTTTTTTAATTTAGACGTACTTTGTAATATTATTATATTTTATATATTTTCCTGTTTTAATTATACTTTTACTTATTTAGTTATCATTATATTATATATGAAATTAAATAATTAATTAACTACGGATAATATTGCTATAATATTTACAATGAACTTAAATTTAAATGGTAAGAAGAAAAACTATATACAAAATAAATAAACTAATTCTAAATTGAACTAAAAAACATATTAAACAACAAAACAGAACAACATGTTACAAAACAAAATATAAAAAAAAGAGAAATAATAATTTTAATTGTAATATCTTATTTATTGTAAAAAAAATGCTTACACATTCCATTTTCGTGTTGGAGCCAGATGTCCATGGGCGCCGGTAGGCACTTCGGTGCCTGCTGCCTGCTCGTCTGCCCCCTTGTAACATTAAAAAAAAAGGCAATACAAAAAAAGCTTATTTTACATTTTTTACCGCATAATAATTAAATTAAAGTTTGTTAAAATACTCCCAGAGGATGGATCTTCCTTTATCTGCCCGATAACTGGTCCGATCCACTACGGCTACGCGACCCCGGAGTGCCCTAGCTGCTATTGTCACACCCTTATACCATCCGTGACAGTAGTATCCTCATAAGAAAAAATGAAATATGCATCGTGCTTATTAATTATTTTATTAATTTTCAGATTTAATGTAAAATAACACGCGATTAAGTCATAGTCTCCAAAAAACATCCAGTTATGTTGACGACTTATAACATAGCTATGTTATAACAGCCAATCACGCATATCACCATGACGAGACCTCATTACACAGACAGACGGTATGATAATATTATTTATTTTATATAGTAGTTGATACCTGCAACTTAAAAAGTGTTGAATTTAATGATGCTTGTCGATTTTGAAGAAAACGAATTAGGTTTAAAAATAATTATTTTATTAAAATTTATTTCTTACAATAAAAGTTAACTTTATAACGCTTTCACGATCACAATATTATTTAAAGAAAATCACTGACATTGTTATCATATATGACCTATAAAAAACACTTGAACGGTAGTGGGAAAAGCTAGTACCTAATAAATAAATCCGTAAATCGATGTACAAGCTGTTACATAAAAGATCACAAAGGTAATTCTGTTCTAGAATGTTCTATTTAAATTATTGCTAGGATTCTGAGTAGCATTTATTTCTTTTAACTCGATGGCGTTGGACAAAGTATGATTTCATTACAGGACCACTGTCTTTTTTGATTTTAATGTTAAAATATAAAGACTTAATAATAAAGGACTTAAATATATTTTCATGTATTACCAATTTTTTTTTTATTTATATATCTTTTTGTGTTATAAAAATAAATAACAGAATAGTAAAAGACTTAAAGTTGATTAAACATGCAGTAGTAATTAGCAACTTAATTAATACATAAAGGCTAATTAAATGTTGTATTCACTGGGGCTTCAACAGGATTCACACGGTTGTGGTGAAATGAAATGTCGCGGTCAAATATTGCAACTGATCTCATTATGGGTTTTGCATTTAAAATCATGAAGTTGACATTTTACTAATTGGTAAGAGGCGAGGCTGTGAATGTATGGCTTTGGTAATAGTATCAGTTGTAAGATGCTCGGTTCAAAAATAGAACAAAGCCACACTAAAATAGTGCATTCTACTAGACTGCATAAAAAGATCTCCATCGACAATTTTTAGTTTTTAATGTTTTTGTCTATCTCTTCTTTGGTGGTTTTTAATTATTTGCGAAGAATCCTAATTCATTTATAAGGGCATAAGAACCTCCACCGGACTTCTACTGCAAGGGAAAAAATAAAAAAAACTTCAATTGGTCCAATCGTTCTCAAAATGGCGTGACCAAAGAAAATAATTCTATTTTATATTTTTGACCTCATAAAACATTTACATAGGTTAAATTATTTTATATTGCCTATAACTTAACAGTTGTTAACACAGTCTGGCGTGTAATATCACAAAACATAGTCTAGAGTCAACATAGTTCAAATTAGACAAGTTTAATTGATGTTCTCGGCCAACTTATAGCAATTTTGGGATATTGAGAGCAATCTGTGGTATTGTATCGCTTGTTACAATAAGGGTAAATTTCATTCGACAACTAAATTGGTAATCAATTAATCGTGTATTCCAGGACAACTACTTCAGTAATCAGTAAAGACGTTATCAGCACCTGACGAGATTGAGTTTGTATCGCTACAGATGCGTTAGTACAAAATTTATTTTAACAAGATATTTGTAGGAATACGTAGAATATAATTGTTAGCAGGTTATTGAAAGACAATGGAAGCTTTACAGATTTATTGACATGTTCCGGATTAGGTTAACAAAGCAACGCCTCCCCCTTGCTCTCAATGGCCTCCACCCATCGATGTGTCAGGTAAGTTAGAAGATCACCAGCTGAGCGACCCCGACGAAAGCCGTACTGGCGGTCACTAATCAGCTGGTGCTCCTCTAAGTATCGATGGAGGTGGCCATTGATAATGGATTCCATTATCTTTGAGAGCAAGGAGGTTATCGCTATAGGCCGGTAGTTGGAGGGATTCGAGCGATCACCTTTTTTAGGGATCGGGTGTACCGAAGCAGTCTTCCATACATTCGGCACCACGCCAACAGAGTAGGAGAGCCGGAATAAACGCGTCAAAACCGGAGCCAACTCTGGAGCACATGTACGCAGCACAATTGGGGAGATGCCATCGGGCCCACTCGACTTATGGACGTCCAAGGAGAGGAGTGCCTTACGCACGGAGCTCTGCCGGAATTTTACTTCCGGCATAGAGTGATCACACCGCGGAATAGTCGGCGGTGGATGTCCTTGGTCATCCAAAGTCGAGTTGGACGCAAAGAGAGACGCCAGAAGATCGGCCTTTTCTCTTGCGTCATGAGCCAACGAGCCATCAACCCTGTGCAGGGATGGAAGCGAAGGCGTGCAGAAATTCCCTAACGTAGCCTTGGCGAGAGACCAGAACGCTCGAGTTCCTGACGGAAGACGAACTAATTTCTCGCCAATTCTACGTATGTGCCTCGACTTTGCCCCAGCAATTGCTCTTTTGTTGGACCTGGAAGCGAAGTTGTACTCCTTTCTGAGTGCGTCGGTTTTTACATCACGAGATATTGATGCATCAGCCCAGGACCGGTAACACATCTGCTTACGGCGTGAAGCCGACTTACAGGTGCGACCGAACCAAGGCTGAGACTTGCCACCGGTGGGTACTACAGAAGACGGAATGAAGAGTTCCATGCCCTGCAATACCACATCGCCAACAGTGTCAGCAACAATATTCGGATCATCCGACGAGAAGCAAACTTGCCCCCATGGGTAGGATGCAAAGAAAGACCGCATCCCATCCCAATCCGCCGACCTATAATGCCACACGCGGCGACGGCCCGCGAAACGTGACCGTACTGGGCGCGTAATCGGCACGGTGGTCCGGATCAGGCAGTGGTCCGACGAGCCAAGTGGGGCATCGACGGAAACCTGATACCTATCCGGGTGAGAGGTCAGCAGAAGGTCCAACAGGGAAGGCATATGATCCTCCACATCCGGGATTCGCGTAGGCGATGTTACCAGTTGCTTCAGATCATATGCTAAGGCAAAGTCGTGAACGGATCTCCCCGCATGATCGGTGGTACGTGAGCCAAGCCATACGGCGTGGTGGGCGTTAAAATCGCCAAGAATCACGATCTCAGCGGACGGGATCCGTTCCAGCGCGGAATCCACAGCCGTTTGAATGTGCTCCATAAGTCGGTCGGTTTCAGTATCACCGCTATGGGACCTATAAAGGCACGCATAGACGCGCGGGTGATCGTCGCTATCTATGCGTAGCCAGAGGATGGAGAGGTCCCTACCTTCAAGATAGCCGAGGCGACGAAAGCAAACATCTTCCCTGACGTAAACGCAAACTCCCGCCCGCGGAACAAAGGAATGTTCCAGTTGAAACCCCGGGTAGGAGAGGTAAGATGTATCAGTCGGGGAAGATATCTGCGTCTCGGTCAAAAAGAGCAAGGCTGGCTTCGCCGTCTCCAGGTAGTAGTGGACGGCGTCAAGATTGGAATGAAGTCCCCTAATGTTGCAAAAATCCACGGCAAGCGTGGCAGGAGAAGCCTGGAATCGTTTGCTCCGTTTGCCCCGTACTATTTTAACAGTGTCGAGCACAGAGATGCCCCCCCCAGAGTACGAGGGGCAGCCTAGGCACTGTAGCTCAGGCGAAGAGCCTGAGGTGGAGCGCCCAGGGAGGGATTCTCCAGCCCCATGGGAGCTGGTATCCTCCTGGGGTAAACTACATTTTTTCCGTGCTGCCATGATTTGGGGGGGGGGGGGGGTTGGGGCCGCCTTTGCCCAGCTGTGGGAAACTAAGGCTGATCAAATAGAAAAAAATCCTATTTTGAATGACAATTTTTGTCTGTCATTATATTAATGCAGGAAATAAAACAAAAAATATTGGTTAGCTAAAAATAGGTAACAAATTATTTATTTAAAAAAAAAACTATAATTTCAGGGTAAAAGTTGTTGTAAGTGTATATAACTTGAATATCAAGTTACTTTGATTAAGTTTATTTCTAAAACTGTCTTAATTTGGGGTTGGAACTAGGAATTTTAATTTTATTCAGCAATACTCTAAAAGTAAGTGTCAAAAGATTAATGAAGGTGTGTGATGTAATATATAAATTTGATATATTTTATTTATAGGTATCACTTTGAAATGGACACGCAAGGACTCTGGATAGATTCGCCCATGTTACCAGAGCTTCTAATGCCTGCAGAGAAGCAAACCCCACGTCTCCAGCAAACAGAACAGGATAAAAAGTGTAAGTTTGCCGTAACTTATGGTAATATTTGATATAATTCTTTAATTTATTTGCTCTACAAGTAAATTTCGGTCGAAATTTTCAGCAGTATCAGTTAGATAATTTCCCTAAATTGGTGTTAGTTTTTATAGTAATCACACTAACTAATTGTGTTGTTTTGTAATATAAATTTCTATATCTACAGTTGCGTTGTGTTAATTATTATTGTTAAAAAAATAAAAAAATGTCTAATTCAGAACCTACTCCTTTTTTTGAAGCCTGCTAAAAATATACTATCTTTATACTAAATCTCATGCTAATAGATGACAAATAGTAAAATAATTTAGTGTTGTTTAGGACCTGATATACCACATAAAATATGAAACTTGACAAAAACTTTGATATTTACATACCTTAGATTTTTTCTTTCTTCTTCACTTCACTTGATTTGGATTTTCTTCATTCCTAAATCTAATGTTGATTCATTGTGTCTTATTTAAAATTCAATACTTGGGAAAGTAAAAAGATACTATCTGTATGCGTGTGCATGTGATAGTGCGAGCACACCACATGCAATCTGATTTTTTTAATGAAGTATGTATTATACGATTTTATTTCAATCTTATGAATATACTTGCAAGTATATCCATAATTAATAGTGTACTTAGGGTGACCATGATATTCTCATTGTTTATTTTATCTCTAATGTTGCTATTCAAATTATGGTGATAAACATTATTAGAAATTTTTATCTTAATGTCTGCAATCAGTGTATTATGGACTGTTACTTTATTATTATTATCATCATTACATTAAAATCTCAGTAACACAGTATTTTATTTATGCTTGGTAACTTAGTCTTGAGAGTACATTAAAAATGCTGACAATCAGTATAATACAGGGCCGCTCTGGTTACAGGCGCGGCCCGCGAAACTTACCAAGAGTATTTTGAAAAGTTCATATCCTTCAATGCAAGAGGTAATTTTGAAATAAAGTTCTTACCAGTAATAATTGAAATTAATGTAATTTAATGACATTTCATGTAGTTACCGAAACTTCTCTATGTTTCAATAGCATTGTGAACTTCATTAATTATTTGTTGCATTATATAAATGTGACCCCAAAAGTGGCCACATCTCTATGTGCTCTATTCAGCCATTAAATCATCTTGTGCGTAGATGTTAAACAAGGGCACCACATAAAATGGAACCTCACTTGCACCGCACCACATAGACATTCCATTTTGGGTATCATCCGTAAACCCCCACCTGAATATGTTATTCTTGCTTTTGCCAATCTGAATCAGAAGTCCGTTCAAGGACATCCAGATTTGCCAGGGTAATGTATATGCAGGTGGGGTATTTTCGGCAGGTTACTTACTATGTAAAGTGAAAATCTTTATTGTATATTTGTTTTTTGTCATATGATACATATTTTAAGGATGTTTTGGTCACCCTATATTTAGTTGTTATATTAGTCGAAGAAGGTTTTGAATTCATCAATTTTATGGTAGCGTTAGGATTATCCTTAATATGGCGATATTTGGGACATTCTTCATTTAGATATGTATGAGAAATTTGTGTCAAGTCATTTGCATCTTCTAGTTGCTCTTATAA
>JANCMC010044099.1:0-123321 GCA_024363005.1 Charaxes varanes | reverse complement strand
TATTTGGGACATTCTTCATTTAGATATGTATGAGAAATTTGTGTCAAGTCATTTGCATCTTCTAGTTGCTCTTATAACCTAGCATTACTTTAAAAAAAGATATATTTGTAGCTTACATTAAAACTAACATCAATACTGAACTAAACATCTATAGTCTGACAACAAGTTATCGTCAAATTCATTGTTGTTTTTTTAGGGTTCCTTAGTCTTACAAGGAATGCTTATAGTTTCACTCTGTCTGTCCGCCCTAAATAACTTCTACAATTATAAATATAAATGCATGAAATTTGGTTCACTGTACTGCATTATAGATTATCTTTTTGCCATCTTAAAATAGTAAAAATTTTACATTTTTGGGAGTAGCTCTCATACAAGTGAAGTGGAGGAGATTTTTATTTTACATTCAGCTCCACTATATGAGGTATCATTAGACAGGTCTTTTAGAATAAAGTCAAGGTTCTTACACATCTTTTTTTCTGGGTATCACTTTCGAATAATTGCCCTTCAAGTCTTCAGTGTCTTGCAAGATAGTCTCCCCATAGGATTTGCAAACTATTAGATGTGGAGACTAGAAATTTTCTATGATAGGGTGTGCAAAAAAATAAAATTGTTTAGTGCCAAATCCGACAGTAACTTTTGAAGTTATTTAACAAATATCAGATATGAAACCCTTCTATATAACTGTGTCTTAATAAGCTCTTGGCTTCTTTATTATTTTTTCGTTTACGGTTAGAATTCAACGCTTGTACTGAAATCTACATGAGTAAGATCTCAAACCAGACTTAAAATATATCCTTTAGGATTTTTCTTGCATCCATTAATTGAAAAGACTAAGAGACAATAAAGGTAACATATGAATGAAGCACATGACCTTGTTACCTTTACTCACTCTATTCTATTTGTTGACAGTGGCGGATATAATCCGCACGGAGCATAACTACAGCTTTGAGCCAGTAAAGGAGGTTCAGGACAATGTGTCCAGGCTAAACGTGCGACAGTTGGTCGATACTCTCGGGTACTTGTAAGTGTTTATTTTAATATATTATAAAAACTATATGCTTTTACGGTTTATTATTTATAAATTCACACACTGAAGAATTTTTAAAGTTATTACATCACCGGTGTTTCATTAATTTTTACTTTTTTTCTCGTACACTGACATTTGTCACCCCTTGCTCAAAAACATTAAGTGCGTATTGCACAAAATAGTATAAAAAGATATCTCAACAACTATTATTTATATTTATTTAATTTAAAGTAATTTAGTTAAGAAATAAAAGAAAAAAAATTATTTATATTATTTCTTCTTTCTTTTATTTGAGTTTTAATGTTTTCTGGAAGATTGTTTATTAATTGTAGATGTCATTAATTGTAAAATGTCATTAAGTGTAAAGTAAACAATTTTTATATACAAATAACAACCAGGCTGTAACTTTTACACACATAGGAAAGATTAATTGTATAAAGATAAGTTATCTATTTGCTTTAACAAAATACTTTGCTTTTTTTCAGTTCGTTAAAAAATTTAGAAAAGAAACAACTATGGGTGGTGAAGGTCGAAACGGATAAAGCAGAAGCGTCTATCACTCAGTCAGAGCAGGTTATCACCAAAATGCCTGATACCAAACAAATTATCGAAGTAAGTGCACAAGTATGTGTTGTAGGTGTTACCAATTGCTGACTCTTTGTGGCACAGTGTTTCCAAAACTATCAGATAAATGCACATAGTGATGCAATTCTTTCATAAAAATATAAGAAGTTTTAATCGCAAAAACGGAAATAGTTTTCTACATTTTAATTAGTCAGGTGCTATTTATTAAAATCACTTGGTCATACAAATATCAACATTGATTCATGTAAATGTACAACAACATTAGCTGTAACAACTATAAAGATGTGTCTACCGGCCCAATTGTGTAACCCTAGGCACACCACTAAAACACCAATCACTACTTGAATTAAACTATTTTATATCTCTGTGTAATCCACATATTATATTGTAATTAATAAGCTTTCCTTATGATTAAAGCGGCACTCGGTCATTATTTAAAACATTATTTATTTTCAGATTGTTCCACAAACTTCCACATCTGAACCCCAAAATGAGGTCCTCCACATAATGGAAGATGGCAACATCTCTGATAACTTTATTTATGAAATTGCTGAAGAACAGGAAATTACCATGGAAGAGGTTAAAGAAATTCCTGTTGCTGACAACAGAATGTGGACAGTGAATATTATCCCAGAAGAGTCTAAACCCAAGTATGCATTCATAAAACATTGTAATTCTGGTAAAAAGAAGAGACATTTTACTGCAGAGATGAACGAAATAAGCATACAAGGGGATTTTGAAAATTATTATATATTACCAGATGTGGACCCGTCAGTTGGTGTTGAAATTACTACAAGTTATGAATCTGAGAACTTTATTGTTGAAGAATACCCACATTTAGTGCTCGAAGAGAGGCCCAGGAAGAGATCCAGAGATTCAGACCCAACCAAGAGACGGAGGAAGAAGATTATAGCTTCACCCTCTGTCCGAGAACAGGTTAAGCAGATCAAGACAGAAATTAAGAGTGAGATAGAGGAAGACTGGGTGATGGATAATAGTGTGTACGATCAGGACACGTCAGATGACTATGACGACAAGAAGGCTGCGAGAGTGAGACGAAAAAATAAGAAATATCTTGGATATGACTTTGTAACCTAACTTTGAGTTTTCCATATTGGTGATGATGTATATCCTGCTTAGGAAATGGCTTAAAATTTTACATATGCCAACATACTATATATTTGAAATATTACTTTAATTATGATGCCAAAATTATTAAATTATCTTTGTCCTGTTGGGTAAAATGAAATTTTGCTATAAAGGAATACAAAGTTGTAATCACTAATCTGACAGAGTTGTGATTGGTATTCCTTAAAATTTAATTTACAATATCACAAAATACTCTTTTCATTAAAAGATAATGCTAAAATTAATTTAAATAGCTATTTTAATATAAATACATAATTTCTATGTGTATTGTTACAAGCTAATTTACATTTTATAATAATAAAATTACCTTATTATATATAATTTTCTTTAACCATATTGCTTTGCTGACAATTAAAGTTTCAAAGTTCTCTAGGTAAATTCAGGTCAACATTGTTGCAATGTGTTTGCTTTCTTCATGTACAATATCCTTTTCACTGCTTAATATTCTATCTTATTTATGGTTCCTTGCTTAATTGTTTAAGTTTTCATTAAGTCTATTAATAGATAAAATTTTATTTGTGATCTACAATCGGGAACATTATATAAAACCATATTTTAAATTTAATATCATTTATATAAAAGATAAATAGGGAGGTACAAGTTTATAAAGTTAATGTTTTTATTTAGAGATGTCATACTTAGATGGAATATTTAAGAAAAGAACATACATTACAATCGAAAATCTATTAAGGCAAAATCAGGTCTTAATGAATGAAAGGCTGATAGTGCAGATGTTAAATCATCATATAATATTAATAAGCAAGATGTACATCACCCAATTATGAGTCAAATTTAATCAGTTTTTTTTTTAAATATATATTTTTGCGTGAACCCATGCCTTAGTTGTAGTATATTCACCGTTATTTGTTAAGTCTCCATGCGCTAATAATGTACTTTTTAAATATGTATAGAAATCGGTAAAATTGTTTTCCGTATATAAGAGATGTGGGTAGATATAAATATGACAGCGGCTGGACTGGGAATGATGTTAATCATGTAAAATATGTTCAGGATGAATTTGTTATTCGATAACCCATCTACTATTACTGGTAAATAAATGTTTAAAATTAATAGATATTTTATTGTTCACATGAGGCAAGGCCAACCAACACCTCTTTCTTACATAAGATCGGCGTGAAGTGGCGGCAATGCTGTCACATTAACTGATGGTATTGTTGTCGCGTTTCCTTCGGTTTGTAACTTTCCGGTAACCTAATGCCGTTATTAAGGCTGGCAACGCATCTGCTTGCTTGCAACCAGGTCGTGTAGATGTCCATAGGCATCAGAAGGCACTTAGATACCTGCTCGTTTGCCCCTTGTGAAATAAAATAAAAAACATATTTTTGTGATACATCCATTGTACTGACTGGCCCGTTGGCGCAGTGGGCAGTGACCCTGCCTTCTGCTCCGGGGGTCGTGGGTTCGATTCCCACCTCGGTAAAAGGAATACACCCAATTAAATATCCTATATGACGAATATCCTGAGAATCATTTATACAATGAATAATTAAACCAGCACACAAAAACATCAAAGCTTTAAAAAAAGCATGTGTTAATATATGAAAATATGAACAAACATAAGACCCTATAAATAATACTCTTATCATTAAACCTAGCTGTCTCAAAGTAGATAAAGCAATAACCTTTTTAAGGTCATATTCAAAATTAGCAGCAAGTCCAGATATAAATATAGTTAAACAAGAAATTATTAAAAAAATTCTTATATCTAATAAATATAATAACTCACTGAAGCGAATTAATAAATAAACCCCAGCAGTAACAAGAGTAGATGAATGAACTAAAGCAGATACAGGAGTAGGTGCAGCTATAGCTGCAGGTAATCAAGAAGAAAAAGGAATTTGTGCACTTTTAGTAAAAGCAGATAAAATTATTAATAAACTTAATCAAAAAGAAATATCATAAGTTATAAATCTTATATAATAAATATAATTTCAAGAACCCATATTAAATAATCAAGCAATCCCAATTAAAATCGAAACATCTCCAATCCGATTACTTAAAATAGTCAATATACCCGCATTATAAGATTTATAATTTTGATAATAAATGACTAAACAATAAGATACTAAACCTAAACCATCCCAACCCAAAAGAATTCTAATTAAATTAGGTCTAATAATCAAAAATATTATAGATAAAACAAATAAAAGTACAATATATAAAAAACGAATTTTAAATAAATCAGTAATTATATAAGAAAATGAGTATAAAATTACTATAGAAGAAATAAATAAAACTCTTCCTATAAATAATAAAGATATCCAATCAAAATAAATAGATATAGATAAACATGATGAATTCAATGTAATAACCTCCCATTCTAAAAAAATAGAATAATTTGAATACAAAAAGAATAAACCTAAAAATATAAATAATAAACTAATAAACAAAAGTATTAAACATCAAAATTTATACAAATTAATAATGGATTTAGAGAAAAATCTTCACCAATAATACCACAAATTATTATTCTATCTTTAAACTATCATAAATCCTTTTAAAGAAATATAGTAATCGAGTCAAACTTTAAAATTAAAAAATTCAAAGGAATAAAGTGATATAAAACTAATAAATATTCACGAATAGAAACTAAAGTAAAATTTATTAAACCTCTATACAAATATCCATGCTGAGTTATAGAAAATAAATAGATTCTAAAACAACAGCTTATAAAAGATAAAATACCTAATAATATAAATGTTATATAATCCCAAGAAATAATAGAATTAATTAAATAAATTTCACCTAATAAGTTTAATGAAGGAGGGGATGATATATTATTAGAGCATAAAAGAAATCAAAATAAAGTTAATCCTGGTATAACTAATATATAGCCTTTATTTACAAATAATCTCCGACTATATCTACGTTCATAAATAATATTAGCTAAACAAAAAAGAGCTGAAGAACAAAAACCATGACCAACTATAATAATTAATGCACCAATAAAACCATATACTCTATAAGTTATAATTCCACAAATAACTAAAGATATATGAGCTACAGAAGAATAAGCAATAATAGATTTAATATCAATTTGAAATAAACATAAAAAGCTAACAATTACAGCACCCCATAAACTTAAACTAATCCAAAAATATCTATAAGATACAGCATATAAACCTATAAATAAATAAACACGAATTAAACCATAACCCCCTAACTTCAACAAAATAGCTGCCAAAATTATAGACCCAGAAATAGGCGCCTCAACATGAGCCTTAGGTAATCAAAAATGAAAAAAAGGAATAGGTATCTTAAATAAAAATGCCAAAATTATAGATCCATATAAATATAAATTACATCTATCTAAAGAAATTAATCAAAAATCCAAAGATTTAGTCAAAGAATTAATATAAAAGATTCCTAATAATAAAGGTAATGAAGCAAATAAAGTATAAAATAACAAATATATAATATTTAATCTAGAAATTAATATGCAGACAACGTTCTTATATCAATAACCTTCCGATATACTTTCTGTACGGTTTTTTGTATATATATAAAACTATTTGTGCCCGCGAATTCGTACGCTTAATATTGGGTAAAAAAAAGGTACAATTTTAGCGTGATAGTATAGCTATCTTTAACGGTAATAAATATGTTAACAGATGTGGCTGTGGGGCGAGTTAAGATAACCGATTGACATCTGATGTCATCCTCGGAACACCCACGATCTCTACAACCCTACGACTAATATCACAGAGTGAAATTCATCGGGTCCTACTGTTTTGCGTGCCTTCCGCAACACGGCAGAGGTCGGATATCAAATATAAACCAGGGCTAGAAGGGTCACCCATCTATTACCCGGCCGCAACAAGAGTAACTTAACCTAGCGATCGACTCAAATGCCGACCGCTGATTAGACCACGACCTCCTTTAATGGTTGGAATGGTAATATTCATGATGATATTGTTAACAGGTACTCTACTAATCCTCACCGTACTCAAACGTCGTCTCAACTTGTCTGATGAGGTGGTTGGGGTGCTAAGCTGCTTGTCGTATGTGCTGTCGACCTGCTCACTCATCGCCGCTACCACCACCATCGTCGTGTTCATAAGTGAGTGTAGTACTTTCTTTATCAAAAAAATTCTAAAATATATGAAATATACTATGACCAGCCCGTTGGCGCAGTGGGCAGTGACGCTGCCTTCCGCTCTAGGAGTAGCGGGTTCGATTTCCGCCTCGAGTCTAGGTGTATTATCTTACTTACTTACTGCGATGGATCATAGACCCAAGCTGGATCTTGGCCTCGGAGAACAAGTGACGCCACTTCTTGCGGTCCTGTGACGTTTCCTATCACTGCGTATGCGTGGTGTATTATCTATATGTATGTATTTATATATTTCTACAAAAAAAAAACTTATTTGGTATGTAACAGGCGTCTATTAGCTATGACACAGTCATTAAGTTGTCTACCTTAGGAACAGACGTCTGAGTTTCATATAGTCCTAAATATATACATATATATTTATATTCCTGTATAAATAATAATATACTTCTCAAAATTCAAAATGTTATAGAACTAAAACGACCAAGGAACAATTGCTACTGAGTACAACATCTTTGATGATTTCGGATAACAATCTTCCCCTAATCTTAAAGTCCCCTAGGACTCCTTCGAGATTGATCGTCATTGATCAATTGATTCATGCCCTTAGCTAAAAGTCCATGTCATCAATACATACGTAAAATAAAAAATAAATAAAAACATAAATTATTTTTATTTATTTAGCCACAACTTTATAAATTCTTCACAGTGGTTTGCATCCCTTTTTAAGTAAACAATAAAACTTGTGTTGCCACTCTTCCTAAATACTTTTAATTATAGTTATAATTAATATTTACACCTTTTACAATCTATCTATATGTCTTTATACAATCTATCTATCTGTTTTTATACATCATTTATTATTGTATTAATTATTAAATTATAATATAACTAATTAATTAATAAAGCGTAAGTTTGTGTAGTGTTTACAAATACTTATAACGCGAACATTACACATTTGCCTTTTGTCACAAAATATAATATGTTCGTAATTTTGTCTGCTTTAAAAATAGCTGTTGCTTTAATCGATGTTTCCTTTTCAGTTCCTATCATAGGGATTATATCCCAAGGGTCTCAAGTAGTGCAGCGTCCTCTGCTGAATAAGCAAATATTACCAACTGAACAAGGTATAATTAATCTTTTTTTAATGTTATCTGAGTGCATTCACACTTGTAAAAGAAATGCTTTGAAGGTGCGTCGTTTCAAGTAGACGTGATAAAAATTTATGTTTATTGTCAATACAATACTGTTTTATTAAGTCAGTAAATATAGATTGTGTTAGTTGATCCCCACAGACTTTGGCCGGGCGGTACAATTACTTTTAAGTTGATGTAAGCCCGAGATGACCTGTGAGAGATATCCCACAAATAAAAAGAGACCAACAAATTTGAGAAACATTTACAACTCTAACACAACAGGACGAGAACTTGAAAGACAGATGAGGTACGATGGTCACTTGTTGAACTACTCTGGCAGAGATCCAGGTAAGATTATGGTCAAGTCAACACTGTAACATAGTAAAGTGGCTGTCAACTGGATGCTATTTGGTTGCAATAATGACTGTGCCGAAAAGGTATAGATTGGAAGAGTCAGTTCTTGTCTGGCGCACAATGAAGACAAGTTATAGTGTTAAAAATGGAGTGACCAATGTATCTATCCCACAAGCCTTTTAGGTGTATTTCTTGAGTAAAGTATATTGGGTTAATTGTGGATGAGATCAGCCCAGGAAAGAGGAAGATGGATCAAGAAGGGGGAGGCCTTTGCCCAGCAGTGAAACACAATAGGCTAATTAAAAATATAATTAATCAAGCCCAATTGAGGAGGAAATATAATCAATTAATCACACAGACAATAGTAAGGTGACAGTAGTTGCCACAGATAAGTAAGAACAAGGTAGTTATTTATATTATAGTGATGTGCTAAAGAAGGGTTGGAGATTTATAATTACAACACCAATATATCCATCGTCGTTAACAAGGTCTGTTCGCAATCAAAAGAATACATATAAAATTTCATATCCCAATCAATCGCAGTCGCCAATTAAATCTGGACTGCGAAGCGGATGTATCAGCATGAGAGCTCACAATTTTACCAGTGTGTCCATTAGCAATAAATTATATAGAAAAAGATGCAACGCTATAGCACGTGGCCATTTTCCACGCGTCACGGTACGGTGCTTGCGGCCATTTTTAATCAGCGGCCATTTATAAACACGATAATCGCTGTCATGGACGAAAGTGTTACACGGAATCAAGTGCAACCGATAACATTGTGTGGACTGCGAACCAATAATTTTACACCGGCCTACGATGCGAATTGCAGTGATTTAAAACTAGATGTTTGTAAATTGATTTGTAATGCAGAAAATTGACACATTGTCGCATCATATCAATGTTACATTGTAACTTTACACATTGTAGCGTAGAAAGAAATTATGAGTAAGTTTTATAGTACACCTATATAATAATACGTGAAACAAAAATCTTTGGTACCATGTTACGAAAATCGCGCGGACGCAATATTATGAAATAAGCTTAATCTTAGTTTATCGAGAGGAGGGTGAGCGAATACTTATGTTTTTTTTGTATATAAAATATGTATTAAAAATATATTAAATAATTAAAATAAAATCTCACACACACTAATGGCAAACGTTTTACACATACATTTTTAATATGCTGCAGCTATAGATTAAAGTGTTTGGTCATTTTTGTCCTTGAATACTACAAAGTACTACAAAACTTTGCGCTGTTACACAAAGTCCCAGACCACGCTACATGATCATTGAAATGATCATTCAAATGAAGCCATGTCTGGCCCCGGCATTGTAGGATGATCTCAAAGCCTAACCATGACAAACAAACAAAAAACAATTTACTATATTATTTATGACATTTTATAGGGATTAAATTGTCAAAGCTCGTTGCACTAACAATAAAAATTTTGTATATAACTTTAAATACACAAATCTAAAGATATCTGATCGATTTTTGATCACCAGTATGAATAATTATCTCTGTTAGAGGTAAATATATTCGGATGTGAGATAAACGTGCGTAATAGGGACAACTCTTTACAAAACAAAATCCTTTTACGCACGGCCCTGTTTGCTTATGAACTCGATGAACCCGAAAACATTTACAAAACTGGAGATTGGCACTCGCTGGTGTTGCCAGAATACTTATTGAAGTCCAGTTTTCATAATCCACTGAGTCGGACATCCTCCTTATCGCTCTTCTACATTGTGGTTCAATCCAAAAAAAAGTGATACTCTTTCCAAGGGTTGACCTCCGAATGCTTAGCTTTTCACAATCGAGTAGCTTTTCTTATAATTTTCGTACAAAAGAAATGTATACCAGTTTCGACTGGATTAGATAAATTGTTACATTAACCATTTTTTTACAAATCAAATAACGCAAAATATACACATGCAATATGAAGGGTTTTATTTTTCCCGTTAGCAATGGGTTTCTGCAAAATACCGCTGGATTCTGTCAGTTCCTTCATGACAATCAGTAATCTCTAACTTTCTCCGAGACTTTAAAGTTGCTTCTTCTTCGTTCTGTATAAAGTGGCGCTGTGCCATTCCTTGCTTCGTATGAATTTCGGAGTCCGTTCTCATAGTATTTTGTGACAGGTTCTTTGTAGCCGCGGCTCTTTGTCACCGAATTCACTTCTCTCGATTCAATTACCTCTTTAGATCTTCCATCTCTAGATGGGATAATCTTTTTACTAACAGTTTCCACAGTATCGGTGACGCTGGGTCGTTCTGGGTCACCTGAGCGTGTGGTATACCTGTAGGTCTCAGAGAAATTGTCACTACTGTTACTCTCCCTCCGATTCACCGGAGACTTGATTCGAGTTTCTAAACGCGAAACGAATGGACTAGACTCCCTGTTTAGGGATTCTGTTTTGTACAGCGGTATCTTGCGTTCTTCTGATATACGTTCCTTGTAATGCGGCGATGGTGTGTTGTATCTGGAAGATATTCTGCTTCCATCCGACTCATCGTCGGCGTGTAATGTCTGATATAGCTCGGGCGCTCTTTCACGTAGACCTTTGAGGAATATCTTTTTCTTGTCTGTTTCATCGTACGATTTATTGTAACCATTCGTATGTCCGTTGGTTATGGGATTTGTTTTACCATATCGTGCCCCGAATAATCCATCTCGACGACGTTCTGTTTCGCGTGACACAGCGTCCGCCAGATCGCGCTGACTTCTGTTGATTATTGACACGATACCAGGACTCTTCAATTGCTCTGGCGTCTCGTCGAGTCTGCTCAAGTGTGGATTTGATTTGTACATTGTTGAATAGTTTCTATTCATGCCAGTAACGTATCGTGGGTGTGTTTCCTGTTCGGGTGCGCCCATAGCAAAACTCTTGCTCCTGTTCAGACCCTTGTAGGTCCGCGCCGGCTTCGCTGGCCCTGGCGGGTATCCATTTATTTTCTTCTCTGTCACAGATGATACGTTATTCGGTATATTAATGGCACTCGTAGACCTCTTATTGGACGTAAGCCTTTGCCAGTATTTGCTTGCTTTAGGATTTTCTGCAGGTTTTTCTACAACCTTCTCCTTACGTTCGTGCAGCTTTCGCGGTAATGTCTGTGCGCTACGCGTGTAATCCTCGTCTGTTTCGGGGTTCAACCGACTTGTTGAATGACTGAACCGCCCGAGAGTGCTCGAGAACTGGCCCCTGGAACGTGAAAAATGCAATCTTTGACTCCAAGTTTATTACATGTTTATTTATTACAAGTTTATAGTAGAGAGGTCAGACCTAGCGAGATTCTTCCTTTTCAGATAAAAATTTCCACTCTATATAAAAACCACAGACGAAAAATAAAAGTCATGCAGTGTTGCCTTACATTCCAGGGTTATTATATATTTGTAAGGTACTCGATCAGCAATCCTAGGTATTTGCAAGTGCTTAGGTATATACAACACGTAAGACCCTGGTATTTTCAAACGTCTAACGACATTGAATGCTGCTTACCACCAGGCAGGTCGTATACTTGTTTGCAATCTTACTTACATAAAAATCGTCGATTTCGAGACAACACGGCCCACGTGAATCCATTGTCTCTGGCTGTATCATAAAAACATGCAATCTTGTGTTTTGGAACGTAATTGGATTCAATGGGGTTTATCAGCCCACACGACTAACAATCCCACTTTGTTTATATATATTATTAAGATACAGCGGTGTTTATCTAAAACGACGACAAAAAGTTCTAATCGGGTACATTGCCTAAAGACTTATATTGTATGAGAAGCTAAACTACTTTACTTTAATCTGCGAATGAATACGAGGGAATATCGGTGTAATGCTGCAACCCGAAAGCCACATCGGCGTGATAGATATATGAAGAATTAGACAACTGCAAGTAATGCCATCTATCGTAAGGACTAAGCAACTACAAGTTTTATACTTGATCAGCGGTAGATATATATGAACACATACTGTACTGTTAATTTTATTATTTATGTGTTATGTGTAGCTTAGTGTAGATATTCTGTAGTCGTAGTTTTTGTTATTATAAATGTAAATTGCTTAAATTAATATTGTTGTTACTTGTTTTTAATTCAGCATTGACTTTGTTTTTAAGAATAAATAAATTGTTTGTCTTCGAAATGCTCTTTTTATTGGGTTTTCTTATGTGTTTCAATCATAATCTCAGAAATCAGCGGATGTACTGAAGATTTTGAAAGAAAATGTCAGTGTTAGGACGGACAGAAATTCGTTAGGTTACCCAGAGACGTAATGCCTTAGATTTCTATATTACTTAAATATATATGCATATTTTTGTGTATTAATACTCTTGCAACAAATCTAGTTTGACTTTTTAAGATTTTGTGTTAGGAGTAGTGTTGACGGTTGTAGCTTAGCAATCAGTGGTGGGCATTGCAGTCGATCGTTAGAACAATCAGTTCTTACCTGATTTATGGGTGACCCATGCTAATACTGGTTTTCTAATATCTGACTGCTTCCGTGCTTCGGAAGTCACGTAAAGCAGTGGGTCCTGATTAATGTCATTGAGTGGTATTAGTGGTGAGATTGTCAAGATTGTGGCTGTTTCGGGATGGCGCCAGACGGCAGTCGGCTGCAGCACATCCTCTGAGCTCTAAGCAGATCCTGGTACCAGGGCCGGTTCTACTACAGAGTGAACGGAGCGGCTGCTCCAGACGCCGCGTCCCAGGGGGCGTCCCAGCAAGAGACTCGTAATATTCAATTATTTAAAGTATATTTACATTAAAATATATAAACCGGGCAAGTAAGTGGGATCCATAATTGGCTCTCGCTGCATCCTAAAATTTATCTCGGGTCGGTACTGTCTGGTACTAGACCAGAATAACGTTGGGAATAAGAAGGAGTAGTCACGACGGTTCCCCAATTGGGTTAGAACCGAGTACCTCGATAATAATCGAGATACTTGGTTCTAACCCAGTTGGGGGACCTTAAATATAAGGCAGTTCTACTACAGTTGAGCTATCGTGGCTTCAAAATATATTAAATAAAATATAAATTAAGAAATATATATGAAATAAATAAATATACACCACACAGAGACGCCTGCTCCTAAGTTAGGCAATTTAATATCTGTGTTATAGGTAAGAGCCAACTGATACACAAATATATTTTTAAACATATTAACACACACACATATATACATATCATCATCATTGCGTATGGCATCCTGCATGGATCACAATTACAAGTCCAGATCCCTAAACCAAGTGACTGCTGCTAGTGTAAAAGAGTGCAACTCAGATATGCCGCCAGGGCGAAGACGGAGTGGATACTCGTTCACCACAGGCTTTGAGCTGGTGCTCCACAGTCACATTGTGGAGAATCTATTAGTCCGCATTTGTAAAGGTGATATAGATAATACATCAATACTCGAGGTAGTAACCGAATCCACGACCTCGGAGCGGAAGCCAGGCGTTATTGCCAACTGCGCCAAGAGGCCAGCCATTTAAATTTTCAATTCAGTCAGTCAGTAATAAAGACAGATATAATTTTAAAAGGACAAATGTTATTTAAATGATGGTTTAGCTCGTATGGCATACATTGACAAAACAAGAAATACCAGCTTACTTCGAAAACATCCTGTCGACAGAGGTTAGTGCGCAAATATCTAGTGGTATATACAAAAAATTGCTAAATTTAAATACATATCCTCTGTTTTATTATATTAAATAAACAAATATGTATATAAAATTAAAGTGTCTGTTGGTGAGCCGAAATAAAATTCCTTTAATAAATGCATGCCACTTTAGGGGTGGCTTTCCTGCATACGTAGGCCACGTGACTGTTAAAAGTCAGTTTACTGTCGACGATGACTCCGAGAATTTTGAGCTCGTTCTGCTATCGTGACACTATACGTGTCGCATAGTACGAAAATTCATTCAAAAATATAAAAATTCCTTGCGTTAATGTTCTATTGATAATCGCCATAGGCACGGTTCTAAGAGTAAACTGGTGACTTTCAGCGTAGACCATCATCTTGTACGCCATTAAGAATCCGCCCATCACAAAGAAGATTTGGACGATTATGCGAGCGTTGAAAAGGAGGGACTTAAAGAAGTCATCGTAAGACTGAAAAAACACCACATTTATTAAATGCGTCTAAGCTTAGATAAATGTAATTAGTAGGTATATAAAATGCATTTTTCTTATATACTTTCATTATATAAAATTCTGTGAAGAGAGGAGTAAAGATTTGGCACAATAATAGTTTATATAGCGGAGTTTGTGTGAACGCTAATATTTTTATAACATATGCATTATAAATATATTAAATTATGAGAACAAAACCACACGCACACCAATGGCAAACAATTTACACACACATATACATGTAGTCCGGTCAACGTAGCGTAAAACGTCACAACGTTCTTTACCGACGGTTTTTATTTTTTTTCGCGAGAACAACTCCTTTAATCGCAAATTGCTAAGAGTGAAAAGTTGTTCAGCGCAAAAAAATATACATTATAAATATCATAGTATCTCGAAAATGTATGATGTATAAATTTTAATAGAACTTTTTTAAGATCTAAATTTGCCGCCCCCCTCTAATATATGCTGATATTGGCTCCAGCCTACTCAGCCTACTCCTAAATCCGCCACCGTCAACACTGTTAGCGTGCCGATACCTCTGGCCCACATGGGGGCATCGTCTTGTATATTCAAGATTTCATTTCTGCTGTCGTCACTCCCGGAATATCACTGTTTTTTTTTAATTAACTTAATTTTAATATTTGTTTTTTTATTATTTAATTTAACATTTAAAACTGTCTTTGAAACAGTTAATGCGCAGCAATTCCTGGTGTGCAATCGGCGCATTGCAAGGTTTATTGGGTCGCGCGGAAGGTGGCGCAACACCTGCAATTGCATTGCACGTAGGCCGTTCAATCTATCCACGTACTTATATACGTATTTACCAACTTGTTAGTTTCATTCAGAGCAGGTGTTCCCAAACAGTGGGCCGCTGACCACACGTGGTCTGTAACCGGATCTATATATGAGTAAAAAAATTTCTATACGGAAATTTACGTAAGTTACGTAATAATATTAAGAAAATTGCGCGAACGGAGAAGTATGTACTTTGGCATAATAATATTTTATCTATAGAGGGGTGGGTAGATGGTAATATTTTTATAAAATAGGCATCATAAATATATTAATTATTAAAATAAAGCCACATGCACACCAATGTGAAAGGATTTACACACACGTGTATTCATTTTATTTGCGCATAATTTTCGTTCGTTAAAATTCGTTTTATTATTGAATGATGTCAAAGCATACAGATTACAAAGTTTATAATAATTGTGAAATATGTATGTCCTTGTACTAAACATACGATATGCAAATCTAAAGATTTGTGGGAAAAAATCGACTATCTCTAGTCTGTATAAATTTCTATAATTGCATTCTGAAATGGTGATGTTATAAAATTAAAATTTTAAGGCACTCCCGACATAACAAATCCCGAAGGAGAGTCAAAATCCCCACCATAGTTAACAAATAAAAATAACCTTTTTATATACGCTTGAACAAATCTTCATTAATTATACCTAAATACTATCTCAGTTAAGTTAGGTTTCCGAAGAAAAACCATCATAATTTGTCCATTCCCATTCAATTCAAGAGCAATGATGCCACAGATAAACACTCACTAGAATCGTCAAACTTATAACACCCATCTTTTTGCGTGGTCGGTCAAAAATAACAGAAATTAAAAGACATTAATATGTGTAAAGTTAAAACAGCACCGAAAAAAAAATCTAATAAAGAACTCCCAGCAGCCGTTCATCAAATATTCGAGACTCACATAAATAGAACAAAAGCTGTCAAGTGTAATTTTTATGTATACAAATGTCTTGAATTCGCCCAGACACAAACACCTTAAGCTTTATGAGGCATACATTTATGTCAATGTGTGACCTGAACCGGGCACATTTAACCCAGGCCCAGTCGTTACTAAGTTGGGGATGTCGTAAAATTTGACAGCATGAACTGATACTTGCTAACTTGGGTTGTTAAACTGAACTTACGAGGCCGTGTTGCTTACTTGTGGAAGAGGGAAAGGGAGGAAAGTGGGAAAGGAGGAAAGGGGGCAAAGGGGGAAAGCAATGGCAAAGTATATTTAGGATTCGTCTGCACTATTACTCCTTTTATATTAAGAAGCTGGTTAACTCTTCTACCCATTGCTTATAATTTAAAAAGACCATATAAATGTTTCTCTATGTCGAGGTAGGGGGCACATACCCCCATCGGGTCTGAATGGTGTTTTTTGTAAGATAGTTTAAAGAAATATACGACTTGCCTCGTTGTGTTTTCACTAACAGAAAGCCCGCAGATGCGTTGCCGGACTTTGAGGAATGAGTATGCTTTCTATTAAGGTCTCTTAAGTCATTTCGGTTCGGAAATACCGCTGGCAACTGGTTCCATAGAGAGGCAGGAAATGCCTAGAAAGTCGCCTGCCCTGTTTCCATATAAACATTTTTAAATAAAAATACACCGTTAAAATATAAAACAAAATTAACTTCTAAACTAAGGATATATTCAAAACAACTGTAATTATGTGTTTAAATTGGGGAAGTTTTAAATATATTATACGTAATATTTCACCAGACTTTCCTTTTATCTGTATATCGCGGTTCAAATTTTACTGCATAACTTGAAGAATTCTAATAAAACGCCTAAATACTTTTGCTGGTATGAAATTAATTTAGAGCCTCAATAGCTCAACGGTATAGGACGGACTGAAATCCGCAAGGCATCCGGTTCGAACCTCACCGCCGTTGGGATATTGTCACACCCACTCCTAATACAAGCTTTTAATTTAAGCTTAGTAGGAGGGGAAAAGAGAATATTATACATACCTAAAAAGTATTCCTAATATTCTTCCAAAAAAAAAAAACAAAAACAAAAAAATTCTAAGAAACAACTTAACACATAAAGATAAAAAACCTCTTATAATATGTGAATAGTAAAGATTGTACTAGATCTTCTAAACAATAATTGACAAAAGAAATATAAAAGAAGATAAATAACATTAGATAAATATAGAATTATCACAAATAAGAAGCTAAAACATTTAAATTATAAGAATATAACTCCGTAAATTAATACGTGAAGCTAAAACTGTCTTCACAATTATAGTTTATATAGAAGATAATGTGGGAAAGTTAATATTATTTATAAAATATGCATTATTAACGCATAAATTTGTTAAAATAAATCCTCACGCACACCAATGCTAAACGATTTACACACACGTGTATACACTTTACTTGAAGATTGTGTCAAAGCGTGGCTATCGTATGTATCAATTATCAAGCTGCTAAATACAGGTATACCTTTGATACAAATAATAAAGATTTTGTATATAGAACTTACAGCACTTCGGTGCCTGCTGCCTGCTCGTCTGCCCCCTTGTAACATTAAAAAAAAAATTGAAATGAAAGGAAATAAAACTTTATTTATTAATGAGTTATGCTACACAGAAACAAATTGTTTTATGTAGCACAACCCAACAAAGGTAACGCCTCAGCATACAGAGCTGATTTTCAGCCGAAACCCTGGTTCGGGTGACGCCACGGAAATTAATAATAAATAATTAAGATATAAAATGAAAACATAAAACCTTTATAAACTTAATAAGTGTTTAAAAATATAGAGAGAGACGAATTTCTCAGCATTCCATGGATTCTCCGTGCGGGTGCCGGGTCCATCGCGTCGTAGACGAAGGAACCATAGCAGTGCCCGGGACTTGTGATCCAAGTGTAGGTTTAAGAGCGCGCTCTTTATAGTGATCACTAACACTCACCTTCACTGCCAGTGTTCCCTCCCCTGCACGCGACAACAACACCATCACTAGACGTGACAGCATTGCCGCCACTTCACGCCGATCTCATTTGAGAAAGAGGTACTCGTATCCGGACGCGCCGGACCAATTCGGATACAAGCATGGCGCTACCTCTAATAAAATTTAACACACAATGGTCACAAACAGCCAAGCCTATTTTACCTTTAGAGGGACACAAATGAGTAGTCAGTAGGAGTAAAGTGGAAAAACCTGAATGTCATTAAATAACATTATTTCAATTTAAAACCTGCTTGATTTAAGAGTTGGTAAATAAAAGAGGGATTTTGCTAACAACCGGCCAAATCGAAAACCAACGCGCAAACATTATCCTATCGTCTGCAGGTCCAACTATTATATTTTCGTGGCATTATACCGAATCGCGACACGGAAAAGGGCTTGACCTCCATTTCCTTTATTAAATCCTCCTCGTCCCGACACGCACACAGGTACACTGTCACACGCACACATGTACTTTATCAGTGTACGTTCATTTGGTATGTGCGTTACTTAACATTAGGCGACATAAATGAGTACGATAACGATACGATTATACGTCATTTATACGATACCAGCCGAAGCAGACGTTGTCCTGCCCCAATTTAAAATCACTCTCCTTTATAGTCGAATGTTTTATGATATAGAGATTTTAAGTGGCACTTCAGTCAAAAAGCCAAGCACGAAAGTCGTCTATTTAAAGTAAACTGAGTAGATTATCGTAGATAAACTGAAGTACATCCTACAAACACGCACACTTATGCACACTCTCACACACACGCTCGCACATTCAGACACAATCACACACACACACTAGAGCCTCAATACCTCAACAATGCGAGGTATACTAACGGTATTGCTTGAGTAGCATTTGGGTTACATTTAACAGAGTTTCTTTCGTTTTTATGTCTATTATTTATTTAATACACTAATTATAAATACATTTTTAAATATTTGTATAGAAATAAAAACATTTAAAAATATATAAAACATATATGTCCGCCGGCAGCGGGGCAAGACCTTAAGCCACCGGTGGTCAGGGGTCCAGCGAGAGGAATCTACTCACTATACGTGCCGTCTCAAGCAATACCGCCTTCTGTATCCTACTTTATTATTAAAGTATACTTTCGTTTTTATTATTAAACTTTTATTATCCTGTTCTCTCTTGTTTATTCTAAGCTTCTTGCATGAATTATGCATATTTATCTTCCTCTTGGATCACTCTGTTTATTGATGAAGACCACATCAAAATCCCTTGCGTAGTATAAAACATTTACATGAAGTGATTTTCTTTTGTACTATATAAAGATCAATCAATCAAATATATTCTTCTACCTTTGCATTGTCCTGGTCTGTACCAGGTACCAGGTACCCTGGTACCAGGTTCCGTTTAAATTGCCGAGGATGTGGCTGTGGAGCGAGTTAAGAAGACCGACTGCCATATGAAGTCATCCCAGGAACCCCCTCACAAGCTTACGGCTAATATCATTCAGTGACATTAACCGGGACCTATTGTTTTTCGTGCCTTTCGAAACACAGAGAAGGTCATCCATCACTCGAGAGCAGTAAGAACTGCTTAAACCAGCGATCGACCCAAATTCCATCCACTGATTAATCTACGACCTCCTCTATATAAGAATAAAGAAAAAGATATGTCGTAGTCCTATCGTCGTCGTTTGTAGTAAATATCATCCAAGATGTGTGGATCCGAGAGCTAAGAATGCAATAAACAGTTATTGGGGTAACGGCCTGATGTGTAGAAAAAGTCGGCGCAACGACAATTATAAGGGAATCTTGGCGTATAAAGTGAAAATATTACCTAAATTTTCAGCGGGATAAAATGGTTGTATTTTTTTTATGTTACAAAGGCCAAACGAGCAAGCAGCAGGCATCTAAGTGCCTACCGACGCCCATGGACATCTGCACGACCAGAAGACTAGCAGGTGCGTTACCGGCCTATACTGACGAGTTTAAGCCACTGAAAAGTCTAACAATTCCGTGTTTTAAGACCCTTAGACTTGGAGACCGTCACAATGCACGTTAATGTATGCACAAATTACTACAATATCTTAACTTTTTTAAATAAAATAATTTTGAGATCATCAATGAAAACAAAGATAATACAACTTTGAGTATAAATAGTTTTTTCTCCCTAATGCTAGTGATTTTAGAACTTATACTAGGAGTACAGCTTCTGAGAATGTGAAAAATAGGTAACGAACTTGCGCTGACAGATAAAATTTGCGATACACACACTGTGACTGCATGCGGGTGTGCCGCAACGAGTGCATTTGAATTGTTTGGTATCAACACAGATCGTTTGAAGTCCCTACAAAACAAATACGTACCCTGGCTTTTTTTAAACGTATAAACATATACAGGACTATGTGACACACGGACGTCTGTTCCTAAGGTAGACAACTTAATGCCTCTAGTAACAGACGCCTGTTATACACAAATATTTTTTTTTGTAGAAATATATAAATACATACATATACATAATACACACCCAGACTCGAGGCAGGAATCGAACCCACGACCCCCGGACCGTGCACTGCCCACTGCGCCAACGGGCCAGTCGGGTTTTTATATACATTATATGTGATTAATACAATATAAAAGTATAAAATCTTCTATAAGAAGTCTATGTATCAAATAAACAAAAGTATTTATGTTAGTGTTAAAATTTGGTCAATACAAAGCTTATTATCCTGTTACGTAGAGTAGCAAGATATTAAGTCTACTCTAAAATTACTCTGCAGCGCTTTAAAAGTCATTTTCTTCCTCTTCCTAGCGTTATCCTATTACCAGAGACATTAGTCGTCATTTTCTCATGCCTTCCAAAAAATGGAGGGTAGATTTTTTAAAGACCAGTGTTAGATCGGATCATCCGTCTATTTCCTGACCACGGTAAGAACTGCTTAGGATAACGGTCGAATCAAATGCGGCCACCGATTAAGCTACGACCTTCTTCTTGGTTTTAGAATATTTTGCTATTAATTATCGCTTCAGATTGGGTTATTCACGCACCCTGGAAAATTCACCCCGCACACACAAAGCCCGGGCGTGTTTCACCATAGATAAGGACTCCGTGTAATTTATTGCCCCCAGAAACTCCATGTTTGCGTATAATTCAATAATAATATATTGTTACTATCGAATGCCTGCTCTGGAATAGTTAATTACTCCTATTATTTGGAATGTTCTATGGATGAATCTACGGAGATACTTTGGAGGCTAATTACTCCAAAATGCTACCCATAATAAAAAATCTGCCTATGAGACTTTGCCTTTATTTTAAAAGAGCAATGCAATAATACCTTACACTATGAGGTTGAATAAAAAAAAACTTTCCCTACTTCACATATTTGGAAGCCACCCCTAAAAAGAAAAAAATATTATTATTCTATGATGCCACAAATAAAATGTACACGCAATGCATAACTGTACCAAATTTCTTGCATTTCCGTTGATAATTATAGAAGTTAGACGTGGTTGGGCCGAGCGAAACTATAGGAATTCCTTGTAGGGCTACGGAAACCTAAAAATACCTTTTTTTATGTTATAAGGCAAACGAGCAGGCAGCAGTCAGCTAAGTGCCTAACGACGCTCATAGACTGCACTACTAGGAGGCTAGCGGATACGTTGCCGGCCTTTAATGATGAGTTTAGGCCACCGGAAAGTCAATTCTCAGAAACCGAACGAAACGCGACAACAATACCATCACTTGACATGACAGCATTGCCGCCACTTCACACCGATCTCATGTGAGAAAGAAGTACCGGTCCGCCGGTACCTGGTCTACCGGCCCAATTAGGCTTAAAGCGGCGCTACCTCCAATTACGAAACGAAACGAACAGAAACGAAAGACAGGAGTAAGGGAAATGGATGGAGTAAGAGATCGATCGAAGAGTAAAGGTAGATCGAGAGGAGAGATAGGATGCGGATACTACTGTCACGGACGGTATAGGGAGAGTGACAATGGCATCTAGGGATGTCCATGGGCGCCGGTAGGCACTTCGGTGCCTGCTGCCTGCTCGTCTGCCCCCTTGTAACATAAAAAAAAATTATTACAATTCCTCTGCATTATAGTTTTAAAGTCCTCTATTCAAATAAACGTCCAACAGTATAAAACCTCTTTATTACAAGATAATTCCGTGTAAATTACACAAAACGATTATCTATCGAACATAGGTTTGTTTGTACCTAACACGTGTCTCTTCCCACAGATAATGATTCCGTGTCTGTAATCACCGTTTTCTGTGTTGATTAAGTCATGATACACTAGTTTTAATGTCACTATTAGTAGTGAACAGTGTAATGACGTCACTGGATTCTCTATTCTTGAATAAATAGTTGGACTTTATTAAGTTTAAATATTAATGTTTATCTACTTTCTAGCGTTATCCGGTCTGGTACCAGGGTCCGATTAAATTGCAAAGGATGTGGCTGTGGGAAGAGTTAAGACCACCGACTACTGTCTGACGTCATCCCCGGAACCCCCACAATCCCTGCACTCTTACGATGAATGTGATATTACTCATTCAGAGATATTACTCGAGGCCCAATGTTCTATGCGCCTTCCGAAATACGGAGCCCTTTTCGGGGATAACCCGGAACATACAATCAGACAAAATCTTCCTAACTCGCGTTTTTCTTATAGTTATCATATATAGGGTGTAAAAGACATCGTACCGCAAACTTTGTGATAAGGCTATATTTAATGTCCTAAATAAAATAACAAAAGTAATTCATCTCGGAAATGAGATGTTACAGATATTGCCACCGCCATCCCATTCTTGAGCACGCAATGTATAGTGAAAATTGGGAAGCAATCGTCAACAAAATGTTGACGCGCTAAACAAGCCAACGACCTGCGCCGCGCTACTCCTGTTACGTACTTTTATGTTTTATTTACATTGCGGTTTGATGTAAACAATATTGAAGAAACTGGTTTCTCATTTAAAATCGCATTGGGACAGATAGTAATAATGATATTATACACTATTCAGTTTAAAAAAATGGTAAAAAAATTGTACATTTCAAGAAAAAGCCGACGAAAAATTCCACCACTGGGGAGTCTAGAATCATGTACTAAACCCAAGGCATGCGTATCCGGTACCAGGTCTTTAACATAAAAAAACATGTCAACTTTAAAAACAGACGCTTCAATTTTATTTGTATGTATATATTATTTACGATTGTATACTTAGTTTTCACCTCATATGAAAATTTTCATAGTTTGGCGAGCAACCATTCTATACTAGTTGATGTAACAATTTGCACATTTACGCAAAAAAGATTTACCAAAACTTACCGTGCGTAATCACCAACTACCCTCCGAATAGATACAATAAAACTCTATTAACCGTAACAAAGGCGAATCGCGCTGCACGTCAACACAGACCACAATTGCAAAACATTTGACGTGAGCTGTCAAACGCGATAGTTTAAAGACACGCGCCGCCACGTGCGCCCTGACAGCTTACACGTCAAGTGTCAAACTCAAACGCGATAAGAAAATCTGTGGTCAGTGTTTACGCTCTTTAATAAGAGTCAAGTTGCTTTACTCTTATTAAAGAGTAAAGCAACTTGACTGTATTGTGTATTGAAATGTGTTAAAATTATTTCAGTTGTATTTTTAATAAAAAGTGTTAGTTCAATGGTTGAAATTCGACCAAAAATAGTTATTTTAAAAAATATATAAACTCGTAGAAATGTACAGATTTTAGATGCCTTAGGAAAACTGATCAATTTCCGTGGGACATTAAAAATAGGTAACACGCAGAAAAAAAAATTTGGTAACTAACCAAATCAAAATATAAAAAAAAAACATTTTTGATTTAGTAACATAACTTAGGATCATACTGTTATGTATATACTACTTGTTTCATATATCAATTAATAAGTTAAATTGACAAAGCCGAAACTATGTCTAATTGTCTTACATCTAAGTGAATGAACTTGCCATTATAATGTCGAAAGCAATTAACCCATGTACATGACTTGTTGTTACCCGCAACTTCGTCTGCGTGAAATTAGGTAAATGTTTTTAGCGTGATGATATTAGATAGCCTATAACCCTTCTCGATAAATGGGCTATCAAATACTGAAACAATTTTTAAAATCGGACCAGTAGCTTCTGAGATTCAAGCATTCAAGTAAACAAACTCTTCAGCTATATATATATTAGCATAGAAGTAGAGATTTGGGGCGTTAATTTTTCGAAAACACTAAATTTTTTATAAGAACCCTACATTTTATTCCTCATTACTTAAATCAATGACGCTCAATGTTGAGTAGATGTTTTTGGACTTTAAAAAATTAAAGCTACAAGTTGGGAAAAGGCCTAGACTTCAAAACGTATGGTTGCCCTATTCTATTGCTCGTGAATTCATATTTCCCTTTATATTTGACCTATTTGACCCTGCAATTAATGTACATTGAACTAACAATACTAAAGTAAACTAATTTAGTTGATAGATTTAGTTGAGAGTTACAATAATTTTCAACATGAACTCAACAAGGTTTTCCAATGCTTTAATATCTACATGCAAATATTATCTAATTAAAAATGTTGATCATCATATTTTCAAGTATAGGGTTCTCAACCACGCCATCGCTGCGGGTGTGAAGTATACAGCTCTTTTATACTGCCGGGGAGGACATGAAGTGGGCATTCGTTCAACGTGAGAAAGGGTCTGGTCTGGCGCTATGCATTCACACTATTGTAAATCTTTTACTCCACTTGTATGGATGGTTTAATTTCCAGATCCCCGATCTGGAAAGATGAAAGGATAAAACACCAGTTTAATCTAAATGACGTGTGGCAATCGGAGTTGGACCAACTTAAATATTTTAGCGTGGAACTTTTTTCCGACCCCACAAAGAATGTACACATCATGATGTCGAACCAAAGGCGTTGACACTCCTGAAGCGCTCCCGGACTCACCACGGGAGATCAAAAATGTTGTTGTTTTATATCGTGTTTTTTATTGTTATTTTTAAACTCGGGACAGAGATACTTCTTTTAGCAGACCGAGGATCATACAAATCGACCCAGCCTTTCCTTAGTTATAAATGGTGTGAATAAAGGGACTTTGTTTTATATATATTTATTACATGAAAAGGGTGAAATGAGTAGGAGATTTACTTGAGTATTGCCAGAGGGGTCGCAGATGCTTTTCCAGTATTTGAGGAGTGAATATAAAAGAAGAAGATTAAATTTGTAACATTGATTGTTCTATCTCTATTATTTCTACCAAAAACGACATTGTTGCTAAAAATAACTGTAGAAAAAATAAAGACTGGCATTCATTCGGTACTAAAAATATATGGCCTAGAGACATTCAACATAATGTCAATGGCGAAATACTCAATTTAGAAAATGGCGGTAGTCTATTATGGCTTCGCCCCAATATGCAATAAATAAAAGTTTGAAGGTCGATCATAGCCCCAGAAAGGTTAAAAAACAAACCTATAACCCAGAATGAGACATTTTTACCGTTTCCTTAAAAACGGGCGAAAACTTTTTACACGTGAATGTGTTTTATATAGATTAATCCCGAGGAGCTTTGAACCGATTGCAGACACTTTTAGGTTTAGTAACGTGTTTATTTTACATCAGTTATGTAGAAAATCTGGATTTTTTTTATTTATTCTTAACAATTTGCCTCTAGAGGTGGATGTTCCTTTTTATATGTTCGATAACTGTTCTATGGGTACGCGATCCCGGTTTACCCTAGCTGCTGTTGTCACTACCCCTATACCGTCTGCGACAATTGTGTCCGCTTTTTTCTCCTTTCCGCTCTAAGGCATCAAAATGACGGTTGACAAATAGATGACAAAATATTATTCAACTGTTTCTTCTTCCCATCTACCTTCATATTTCATAAATACCTTCCTTTACTCTTATCTTTTCATCTAATCAGAGGTAGCGCCACGCTTGCAGTCTTTTTGGTCTGCAGCAGAATTGGGTCTTTACGTCCGAGTACCAGTACCTCATTCTCACATAAGATCGCCATAAAGTGGCAGCAACGCTGTCACTTCAAGTGATGGTCTTGTTGTCGCGTTTCGTTCGGTTTCTGAGAGTTCTCGGTGGCGTAAATCTTTCTTTATATACCAGCAATGCATCTGCGAGCCTTTTGCTAGAACAGATGTCCACGAGCGTCGGTAGTCATGTAGGTGATTAACTGCCTGCTCGTTTGACACTTGTAAATTAAATTAAATATATTTAAAAAAATGATATTTTCGACTGTGGAAGGAGGGAATGAAAAACCGTTTGGACTCCGTTCAAGGCCTGACTCCTTAAATATATTGGGGGTACGTGGCGTTTGCATAAGGACACATTCATAAGTTAAAAATCGGCAGGAGTTGGAATTAAAAAAAAATAATACGACACTATATTGAAGTGAAAACCGGCGGCTCCTCATAAGTACACTGAACGCTTAACTTTAACATCTCAAAGAGCATTACTATTTATTATCTTAACAATATCTAGAATTTAATCATATATCGGCCTAGACACGCGCACGATTATAAAAAATCAGTCTAAAATATATTAAGGCAACTCGCGAACAAATATGCATTAGGTCTGTACACGTTAGTTAGAATGACCGGGAACTGGAAGTATTGATAGATATTCTTTATATTTATAAAATGTCTGTATGTATGTATGTCACAGAACTCATAAACTTTAGAGTCTATTTGCCGGAGTGTGCAAACCGCAGCCAAATATGTAATACCAATGCGACTGGTGACAGTGAAGTCAAATTCTTTTAAGAACATCTAGGCAATTCACACATAAGACTACGAAAAAATATATTACACATTTGTTTTTACTAAATTGCATTATTTGCACTTTGGGTTTTTAACATTTTTCTGTGTAAAAATGTTAAAAATTCTTAAACGATCAATTTTCATTCGCAACCTATTCATGAATAATAATAATACTTATAAATTTGAAATGTTATTAATGCAATGGAAATTTAATATAGCAAATTTGTGAAATAAAATACCCGGTAGTTGCAAATAGCGTTATTTTCGTAATAATATAATTTAACAGTTTTCAACTCCGATAATAATTTAATAATCGCATTAAATTCGTAAAAATCAACGTACCAGAGACCGCGTCCGCTCAAACGATACCTTTATAATATAAAATGCTACATACAATATACTATATATAGTATACACAACAAATAACAGAGATAGTATGTTAATACAGACCGACTTACACACGAGGGTAGTTGGATAAATGTTAGAAATTAAAATATTTTTTAATTAAAGATTTTTTTAGATATGATGCATGCAAACCTGCAGGCGATGAGATGCTATTTCTTGACGATCCCTCAATATGACTGACTGGTTACACAGTTATTTTATACATTTTTGAATTATCCTTTCTATAAAAATCACAAAAAAATGAATATGTTAGGCCAAAAATATAGACCGTATTTATATAAAATATCTCTTAATAAACTTGCCCTTAAAAATTAAAAAAGAAATGACTCTCGTGTGTAGTCGGCCTTACTTTGCTAAATATTTATAATTCATCCGATACAATAATACAAATAACACATTTTTTGGTGTAGAAGGGACTAAGGTTGTTTTTTGGGAGAGAGGCTCACTTAAAATTAAATTTAGTGAAAAAGTAACAAAAATAAAAAAGACGTCTAACTCAAAACCTTTCATACAAATATAAACAAAGCCTTATAAATAAAAAACCACTCTTGCTTTTAGAACGAAAAAAGTTTAGCCTAATGGCTCTATTACACACGCCGAGTTCATGCAAAATTGCTATGACAGTAAAAATAAAGAAAATGGCATAAAAAATATTTAAATATTCTATCAATTAGCAAAGGATATTTCAAAGCTAAATTAGATTCAATACCCCATTCCACTGGTCAATTATCTTACACAATGTTATGATTTAAGGTGAATTTATTATTCCATTTACAATACATACAAGTAAAGTTTCGAGTGGACTTATTGTAACCACTTTAAGTAACCAGTAATAATGAATAAGGATTTTTATAAATAAGGAAGGATCCTTTACTCGTCGAATAACGTACGAATTTTACGACTCCTATATACTTGGATTTTTAGTAATTATTTTTGACGTGTAGAAAGCAAATACATGGATATTCCAATACTATGAAACAGTGTAGTCAGTTAGGTATATTTTCTCACATAGCAGACTAAATCGCCAGAACCCGTGACGCGTGTAATCGTGCCTTAATCACACTAGTACATAGTATGATTTTTTACTTATAAGGCCAAATGTTTGGGATGTACAATTCGGCATACATTTTTACATTATTTACAATATTTTACACGGCTACATACATACAACGAAGCGTTATTTTTTATACATATACACATGAAATTGTCTATGCGAACTTAATTTAAAACTGTTTGGTTAGAGATAATATACAAACGAACGAATAGTACTGATTTTCTAGGACAATTTATACAAGAACATTTTTGGAAGTAACCCCATATGGGGTCAATGTTTTCTAATTACATTATAATACACTTGTCAATTCTAGTTTTGGTTGTCACCCATTAAAAATCCACCATTTAGCAAATATTTCTGATTTCATAGTTATATTAAGTGTTTACAAAATTTCATAAAATATGAATATCAAAAGAATAATATTCGATTTAAAGTTATTGACATTATTTTCGGTCAGTGATATAGATCTATTTTTTATTTACAAAAGTATTTTTTCTACAGAAATTACAGTGTTGATCATAAAATTGCAAATAAGACAAATGCGACATTTTTGTCGCATGAATCGAACACAAATAAACTTTATAAAGTTGCAAAGCAAAGATGACAAATTGTTATCTATTTTTGCCGTAATAACTCAGTCAAAACATACCGATTCGGGTGACTATACCTCAAAACAGATAACGACAGCGTTTCACAACAAGATGCGACATTTTTGGTTGACGCGTGTGTCGCGATCAGACCTCGTCACCTAAGTCCTGCACGCAGCTTTCGGCGATGGGCACGAACCGGTCGTCGATCTGCAGCAGGAGGATGCTCTTGTCGACGTGCGAGCGCAGCTTGGGGTCGCGATGGTTGGGACTCCACTTGTGCACCACCTGCGACAATACCGTCGTAAGACAGTCGAGTCGTGTCTGGGATTAGCGCCGATGTTACCTCATTTTTTGGGAGAGTGGTCATATATTGAACGGTTACAAATAGCAAATTAATTGCCGATAGAATTTTAGCATCTTTCAACTTTACATTTGTTTAAATTAAAAAAAAGAAATGATTTGACTATTTCAATTCCATATTTATTATTGCTGAATTTGTTGTGGATAATGCTGTGTACTGTGAACATTTTTTCTCATATACAATGGCTCTTATGGGGGAACCCTGTGCTGTAATTTTATAAATAAAGAAAACTTAAAAGCTACATGAAAATGAAGCTTTCGTAATGCTTTTAACACTTGCAAAGATCATTTATGTTATTTATAAATATATAAAATATCTTGATATAAGATGTTTTAAAAAGTAGTGAGACTCACCAATCCGTCCATCCCGGCCAGTGGCACCCAACTCCCCCAGTAGTTCCGACCCCCTCTCTCCCTCTGGTACTCAGAGGGCCACAGCACGTCGATTCTGCGTCCCAAATTGATGCAATCGTACACTCCCAGGGGTTCCAAAATGAGGACCTTGCTTCCCACACTTATGCTCGCCTTTAACTCGCTTCTTCCGGAGTCGGAGCGTTTGATTTTGGTCTTTATCTCCTTGGGTTTAGGGTCCTTCTTCTGATCCTTCTTCAGAATGGACTCCTTGTTGGAGATGTCGGAGTAGTGCGTCTCCTTGAGGGGTATGACCTCGGGCCTCTCTGTGTACCGACCCGTGAGGTCGCGGTAACTCTCACGCTCGTGTCTGATTTCCTTGCTGACTTTGGACAGGTCCTTGGAGGTTCCCTCATTTATAAAGTATCTGTAAAGGATTATTTGAGCAATGAAAAAACAAGTTGATATAATTACAACAATTAATTACAAAATCAGACGTCATTTTGTAGAGATTTACGATAAAAGAGAAAATTTTTATGCGTAATTTTTGCAAAGTATTTTAATATTTCTTGCAAGGTAACAAAAGATGTTATTATTTGTAAATATGCATATTTAAGAGCCAGTGAATTTGTTTGTATTACAAGCGCGTATATGATACGCGGAATATATTTCTTCATAAATTACAAGACAATAAAAAATGACTATTAGAAGAGTAATTAATTACAACGAGTAAGGTATAAAATACGTATTTAATAGTAACTAGAGATAGCCAGCTTATCGAAATTTGGCAATAAATCTTTAGATTTGCGTACTACTTGTTTATTTAAGGCTCTCGATACATTTAATCAAAACATTCGTTATCTTCAATAATATTTAAGAATTTTTAAAAATATAAGGGTATTGTCGCACCCAATCCTAATACAAGCTTTTAATATAAGCTTAGTGGGAGGGGAAATGGGAATATTAAACAGACCTATAAAGTATTCCTAATAATCGTTAAAAAATTAAAAAAAAAAAACAGTATTTTGTAGGACGCTATTACTAAATATTTGTAAATGCATTTAAACGCAATCGCTTCAAAACTCTCTTAATAAGGATTCCTATTCGAAGTGTAGTATTCTTAAAAATTGTGAAAAATAGAAAAAGTAAAAAAAAAAATTAAACCGCTGTGGAAGAAAGTATAATTCTTACAAACCAGCAATAAATACAGATATAGATAGCCGTATGATAGATGTATCCGTTCTGATTGGCGTATAAAATATACCTACCCTACAATTAAGCCAAAACGTGGACATTGTGTGATTGTCACTTTTTATCCGGATTAAACTGTATGTTTAAGGCATACCTACGTTTTTTCCAAAACATTTAGGACCACTTTAGAAAAATTACAAAATAATTAAACATTTGTGGATGGATTCTGTGCCAGCTTCAGGCCGAGCAGTGGCAAGAAACAGCACAAGATCATAAAAAGTGGAATCACCTTGTTTCTAAGGCCAAGTTCCAGTTTGGGTCGCTACGCCATGGTAGTAAGTATTACGAAATATGCTAGCATTCCCGCCATACTACTACTGGATCATTGGCAAAAAGTGATAACAAAATTCTTGGACCCCGATCGCAGCGCCGTCTACCGATCCAAATATGAAGTTAAGCCATCCAGGGACTGAATGAAATATTAAAAAAACTATGTCAATGTCCATTCAAGCGTACTCAAGGACATACATATGCATGGAAGAATTATGTGTTAAAAAGAATATACACATTCGAGCCCTTTGAAATTTCAGAAGTAAAACTTATTTACGCACTCTTGACTTGGTTAGTAAGCTGGTGAATGCGTGTCGAGGGCGTTACGAAAAGTGTGATCGGACGAGGCGATTTCACATTTTTCTTGAACGATTTTATAAATTAATATTCTGTTGAATACGTTAAATGTTCAACGTTTATAGTGAATAAAATTATAAAATCATTTTAAAATTTAATTATACATATATAAACATATATTTATATATACATACATTTATATGTAGACGGAGCTAAAGAAGTCTTTTTTCAGCCGTGTGGTATAAACCGCACTCGTTTTTTTTTTAATTTACTATGTGTTTTGACCTCACCTGTAGGGTACAGCCGCAGCTGCGAAAATATACTGGATGTTATACACTGCCGAAAATATAATTGGCAATAAGATCAAACAATAGTTCCTCAGCTGAAAACGGCCAAGGTCTCCCAACTCTTCGAGGATATCGTCCAAATCCTTCTCCTTGGCCATCGTTCGTTATGAAAACCACTGATTACTTAATAAACTGCACCACTATGAGAACACATTCATTTGCCGAATGTGACATACCGCATTTTTAGGCACAATCGAATACCGATATTGTTTTTTTGTACGAATTTTTATTTAATGTTTTTGGTGTGTAGTATACTTGGGTCCGGTCACTTGCGCACGCCAACAAAGTGTACCAGTTTCGTTGGACATCGGCTCGATTGTGTTTCGCGCGCCTTGGCCGGCGATACAACGGGTCGCTAACAACCAACCATCGCAATTGAAAGATAAAGCAGCGATATTATAGGGATTAATGCTTTATCCCCAGAGAGAGTAATATTAATAATGTTACAAATGCGTAAAAAGATATACATAGGTATATATTTGTGAATTAAATGCTAAGCTGCACTTATGGACTTATTCTGTAGAAAATGTTTTTTACTTGAAATGCAATTTTATTAATTATATATATAATAATTCGACTGGCCCGTTGGCGCAGTGGGCAGTGACCCTGCCTTCTGCTCTGGGGTCGTGGGTTCGATTCCCACCTCGAGTCTGGGTGTATTATTATTATATTATATTATATTATATTATATTATATTATATTATTATATTTTCGAATGGAACTGAAGAGCCACACCTTCACATCCAAAGAGTAGCATGTGGTTCGCGAGTCGCAGATTGCCGACACCTGCACTAGACAAAAATAAAACATTAGTCCCATGGTTAACTATCAAAACGTGAATGGTTGAGCAATTTATTATAATATCAATGTATTTAAACTGCCCTCTTCTTAGCTACCTTTAACAATAGGCGATGTCATCGTATCGTAAATATAAAAACATAAGTGTAGAAAGTTTTGTTGTCGCACGCTACTGAGCGTTTAGCTTGTACATAAATCACGTGAACCATTATAAGAGAGACATCGTAGGTTCAGTTTTTAAGTACGATCTTTTTGTAAATTCTCTTAAAGTTCAATAACTTGATTACTTAAATACAAAATAAATTGATGTAAATCTCGCAACTAAATAAAAAGATGTTGATGTACATTATATTATTATGGTAGAAAATGAAGTAGTGAAAGAAACACGTAAAACTTATCTCTTTTTACAGTATTTGGTGACGTCCTACGAATCAGATTCGTATATAAAATGGTTACTGGATAACACAAGGATCCACTTGATGCCGTCCATGAATCCTGATGGTTTCCTCATCTCCCGCGAAGGACAGTGCGACACTATACATGGAAGGTAGAGCAACGATTATTTATTAGCGCTCGTTTTCTTTGTCAACAAATTTGTCTTTTTACAAATACCAAAACTTTTTTTTGTACGTCCGTTGTTAGGTAAGTTGGCTGAAAATGCTTTTAGCATTAAGCTCACCTAGTTGTCCACTTGTTTTTTTTTTTAAATTGTGCAATAAAGTGAGAAAAAACAAAACACCGGTCCCTTATAATAGATGAGATATAAGTTCAATTTCCTCTGTTGTTACATCCAATCAAGAAAAGTAATCAAGTAATAAATTCATAATCACACGTTGTATGTTTATATAACTATGTATAATATAATTTATATCTATATATGTTTATACTTAAGCGAAAAGTCGCCTTTCGCAAAATCTCGGCCGTACAGTAATAAAATTTGGCAAGGAGCTAGTTTATACCTAGTAGATATCCGGTAAAAAAGAATTCTTCCATAAGGCCCATTTAAGGACATCTAAGGGCTCTCGCAATTTGGCGCGGACGAAGTCGCAGGAAACAGCGTGCGAGTGAATCGCTCATGTGCTTTAATACTGAAAAATATCGGTCACATTAACAGTAATGTGACCGATATATTTCAGTATTAAAGCACATGAGCGACACCACCAATCGAATTCACGATGTAACCACAGGGTTACATCATGAATTCGATTGGTGGACGCATCTGAACAATTTAATGTGGGTTATTTTACACTTTGCTCACATTATTGTATTGTGTTTTGTTGGGCAACAGATAAGTAAACAATGTGCACCGGAAATAATTGTGTAAAGGTAGACACTGAGTTACATTTGCAGCAGGAAAAATACTATTGTGCAAAAGTTTGTAGACTTTTTCAAACATTTAATGATTCAAACTAGTAAACGTTAGATTGACTGTATCATCTTTGAAATTCGAATAAAAAATAATTTCAATATCACTTCCGTTGGGACTACAAGAAAAAGTACTGTGAGTCAAAAAGGACAGCTTACACGGTCCAATTTTTATATATTATCCCTAAAGGTTAAGGTATTCAAAATTAGAGGTCCTAGCACGAACATTTCGAACCGTTCAAAGTCGATGAGTCGACTTTATTTAGGATGAAAATATTGGTGCTAGGCCCACAGTTGACCCTCTTTAGTGTCAACGCGGATTGCATTAGCATTTATTAAAAGTTAAGTCAACTTTGTGATGTCTTTATGTTGTGAATCCTTAAATAAATAAAATAAAATAAATTGTTAAAGACTATTGAATAGTGTTTTCAAAAATCTTAAGGAATTATTTTATTCTGAATCTAATAATTGTAACTTATAACTAAATAAAATTGCAGTAAATGAGTAGTCAGTAGTAATCGTGGCTACGCTTCTAATTTGGCGACGTCGCCAAACCGTCGCCAAGTCAGTTACCTGTCCTAAATTTTATTATGAATTGTTTGGATACGTAACCGGTGACATAGCCATGGCGTCATCACGCAGCCGAAGCTCTTAAAAGGAAAAAGAACACCGATTTTGAAACATTCTTCATTGGTGTTCAGCTACTATTGGTCTAGCATGATGATATATTGTCTATAGCCTTCCTCGATAAACGGGCGATCTCACACTAAAATAGTTTTTTTTAACTCGGGCGGATAGTCCTTGAGATTAGAGCGTTCAAGCAAACAAACAAACTCTTCATCTTTATAAAATAAGTAATAGATAATAGATAGATATTTTTTTTTATGAATCTATGTACTCGCGTCGATGGCCTGATACTTATTACATTATAGAACGTAATAACCAAAACACATTCGGAATAAAACAATGTTAAATGAACGGGAATAAAAACAAAAATAATATAACATTCCTTCATACTTTTTACTGTCGTTATAAAGTATTTTATGCGGGATTCATTTCAGGGGCCCACACTCCACTTTATTGGCGCCATAAAAAGGAAAATCAAATTTCCTCCGCAATATACATATATTGCGTTGAATCTCCTCAAGTGACACCAGCTTTATCATAAAAATTCAATTTATGAAGTGCGACTGTTCTGCCCCCAAAGGGTATATAAGCCCTCATTCGTACGAGAGTTGAAAAAGCGTCTTAAAGCGGCTTTGGCGCTTTTTTAGCGTCGTCAATACAAAATTATAGCGTATGTGTTTATAAATAGCGTTCAAAAAGGCGTTGCGTTATAAAAGCGCTGTCGTGTAAACACATAGGAGTTAATATGTTCTATTTGAACGCTTTTTTAACGCGCGGTAAAAAACCTCTCGTGCGAATGAGGGCTAAATCTTCGCTCGAAGATGATTTTAATAACCGATTTGTTATTAGAGAGAGTGATAAATGTTATCAAAGAGTCTTCTGAGTTTGATCAAATTTTGTTATATACGTTACGTTATATGCGTTTTGTAATGTACCTACAATAATTTGAATTAATATTTTTCTGTCTGTTTGTTCAAAGTAATCTCCGATACAGCCGGACCGATTTTGAAGGGACTTTCACTGGCAGATATCTGATGTTGCAGAGAGTATCAGTAGTACTTTAGTGTTAGTTGAATAATTAGAGTTCAGCAGAAAAAAATAAAAAACTTTAAAATTTAACAAAATCACTAAAATCACGCAGCCGAAGTAGAGGGTAGAGCTAGGGAAATATTTATCTTGCAAAAACAGCCATTATTATGATATATAGTATTCACCTCTTCATGCAAAATAGCGTGCAGACGAAAACACGCAAACTCGTCAATATCATTGGCTTACAGCGCGTGGTGAGTTGGAGTTTGCAATAAAAACGCTGCACACATAAGCAAGCGTTGCCATTAATTAGTGGAAAGGTGTTCAATTTTTATACTGAAACATCTATACTAAGTACAAAGCAAAGCGACATTGAAAACAAAGCGCTTCCATCACTAATGGTGTAAAAGCTTAGTGCAAGACGACTAAACTGTGTGCTCGCGTCATAAAGCGCATGAAAGTGCTTGAAAATGCAACACATAATCGTTTGAGAAACATTAGAGACGCGACATAACTCCATGTCTATGTATTTGAGTTTAATTTGTCGTCTATTTTTGAAGGAATGAAAAAGTAATGTCACGTGATAAAGTAATTTTTTTTTCGTCTTTCGGATATTATAAGCTTGACTTCTTAGGTACTTAGGGACCTTCAATAAAAACCATACATATTACTCAAAATCCGACAAACTACAAATGTTTAGGTAATTTTACTATAAGATGATTTTGAGGAGGTCGTGGCCTAATCAGTGGTCGGCATTTGAGTCGATGGCTAAGTTAAATTGCTCTGGCTGCGACCGGGTGATAGATGGGTGACCCATTCTAGCACTGGTTTATATTTGATATCCGGGATGGTGTTCGGCGGCAGTCGGTCATCTTAACTCGCCCACTATAATCCTCTGCAATTTAAGCGAACCCTGGTACTGGACCGGAACTTTACATACGAACGAATATGGACGAAAAAGGCAATATTCGTCCATATTCGTTCGTAAGTAAGGCAAAGGTCTTTTTATATACATAAGGAAGTACTTAAAAAACCTTTGCCTTACGTAATATAAAATTCTAATATTAAACAGAAGAGTAGGAGTAATATTCGAAATGCACACCCAAGTCACCGTTCCCTGTCCTGCATTGTTTATATTTATTGCCATTACGAACGCATCAGACACACCTCTCTAATCGCTTATGATTCACTTCTGTGTGCTGCATTTGTGCTATGACGTCAATTCTACTCTCTTAATATCTGTTTACTCATACCCCGTCACTCACTATTCCATCATGACTACAGAAAAATAAGCAAGAACATGACAAACAAATTTAACACTTCCAAGTAAATTAAAATATGAATAATCTAATATATTAAAATTTTACTATCATTCGTAATCGTGTCATAGTCGCGAAACAATCGCGTGGTAATGTCTACCTAACACCGGAGCCAGACATAGCTCAGTGTTCGGACATTTCTGACCTTAAAGTCTATAAAGTACTACAAAACTTTGTGAAGTTACACAAAGTCCCCGGCCATACTACATGATAATTGAAATGATCATTCATATGAAGCTATATCTGGCGCCAGCATAAGAAAATTCCAATTTCTAGCATCCATTTCTTGACTCACCGTTTTGTTTTCCAGTGATCATAAATACGTTACTGAATTTCTAAGTTGATTTTGTTGGAATAAAACGTAACATCATGTTGAATATTAACAACTTTGCAAATTTGATATTCCTGCAAAGTAGAAAACAGCCTGACAGCTAATTAGAAAACTTGCGAGCGTCTGGTTTGTTTCCTAGTAAAACTCCGGTAGATAATAGAATATCTGTTTCATAGGTATCTGATAGTTGACTAGTCCAATTATAATATTTGCGGTTCAGTCCAGACAGAGATTTAAATTTAGTAATTCCAATTTATATTTTTGCCACATTTCTTATAAATTTATACTTCTCCTAATGATATAAAGAAATGCTTAATATTCTTCTTCTTCCTAGCGTTATCCTAGTCTAATACTATCAGGGTCCACTTAGATTCCAGAGGATTTGGCTGTGGAGCGAGTTAAAATGACCGAATGCCATCTGACGTCATCCTCGGAGACCTCACGACCTTTGCAACGTCACGACTAATATCACTCAATGACATTAATCGGGTCCCACTGTTTTACGTGCTTACCGAAACACGGAGGAGGTCGTATATCAAATATGAACCAGTGTTAGAATGGCTCACGCATCTATCACGAAACGTGTTAATTTAACTGTTGTTTCGTGTTTAATTATTATTTGTTGCAAAATAAAACCAACTATTTTATATTTCCCCTTTTTTGTATTCCGCTAATTCCGACGATGGCTGTTTATAGAAGACACTTCAATTCCTTTATACATTTTTACATCGGCTTTCAACATTTCTCGATCTTTATTACCGTTCGACGCATCAGACACGCCTCTCAAATCACTCCATGAATCATTGTATTTTGCATTTCATCCATGACGTCAATCGGTGTTTACTTCCCGTTTTAGCCCTCAGCCTGCGTTGGAGCTAAATCTAAAGTCTTTAAGACAAACAGTCTGTAACGCTGAAACGTTCCATAAAACTTTTAATTGACTTTAAAACTATAACTTTAAATATTTTTAAACACTTAAAAAGTACCTTAATCAACTATAAAAATTAAAAAAAAAGTTAATTAGGAAACAAGGCAACAACCCAACTCTAAATTTTTTTTAAAGTTTCGGCCAGTGCTGCCTCTTGCATTGCGACCCCTTGACCAAAGTTTCAAGGAGGCCTCTTGAGGTGATTAGGTTTCTCTCAATAGAACTGTTAACCAAAACGACATTTGGAATAATAATAATTTTTGAGTAAAAGACCTTGGCTTGTCAAGAACTATCATAAGTTCATTATTAGAAAGGACATCTAAAGCCGCATTAGTAGGATCATTCCAGATTTGGTAAGGCAGGGGAGGGAACACTGGCAGTAAAGGTAAGTGTAGTACTCTTAAACCTACACCTGGGTCACAAGTCCCGGGCACTGCTATAGTTCCTTTCTCTGCAACGTCATGAAACCGTATCCACACGGTGAATCTATGAAATGCTAAGAAATTCGTCTTATCTCTTGCCAAATTTCTAGGCCAACGGGAAGTACGCCATAGATTTTAGTTCCCTTTTCAAAAATACTAGTACTGGAAAAGTTTCTTAAATGACCATATCTCTTGATGTACCCTTGAGGCTTGATTTTGACACAGTTTCGAGGGACAGCAGACCTTAGTATTTGGTCTAATTTCAACTTTTTTGCTCAGCGCGTTGGTGAGCAAATGTGGTCCTGACCGACAGAAGGGCAACGAAGTGATCCTATAAAGGTTTCTTTTTTCCTTTGGAGGTACGGATCCCTAAAAAGACAAACAAAACTGCAACAAAGAGCTAGTGAACAATGAAGTTCACAGGAAAAATAGAAAAATCTCAAGACACGATAATATACACCTTATGTCGAGAGAGTTAAGATTGAATATTAGAAAAATAGATTATATCCTTTGTAAATTTTTAGGTTTCCCTGACAGAACTTTAAGCAATATCGCAGTACAACATTTCTGCGGTTTCGCTTCAAGGTGCTTAGGTACTGGATTAATGAAAATAGAACTTTATTTCAAAAGAAATTGAATTGCAATTAGCGTGTAATAGGTATTCCTTTTGATAACACGGTTAAGGCTTCACCTATCGAATATCTAAATTAATTTCTTACTCTAACATCCATAATGCCGGAGCCAGACATAGCTTCATTAGAATGATCATTTCAGTGATCATGTAGTGTGGCCGAGGACTTGGTGTAGTTGCGCAAAGTTTTGTAGTACTTTGAAGTCTTCAAGGACAAAAATGTACAAACACTTTGAGCTATGTCTGTAATTTAAAAAAGTGGCCAAGAGCGTGACAATATATGCTTATGTAGAGGACTCCGTATTTGATTTGTGTTAAAGGATAAATAACTTCAACAGTTACAGTCCAATTTCGCTTAAATAATTCCTAATGAGATTTTAGCATGTTCTATGAAAATGGAAAATTTCGCGTCTGTACATCAGAAAGTTTGGTATTCCTATGGGGTGACCACATTGCGGGCGGACAGAGAGACAGGGGGAAACTATAAAGGGAATTTTTTGTGTCACAATATGTGGAATCAGTTGCTGGTTCCCGTGCTTCATACACGCGCAGATACGACAAATATATGTATATCAATAAATAAATTTGTCAACGGTCCTAATAGTTCAGTACAGTTTTGAATCATCAAATACCAAGGACACGTCTGCGAGCCTTATGGTAATGTAATCGTCCATTTCGTCCCGTTCAGTGGTCTTGTGAGAGAGCACTACGTGATCATTCAAATGATCATTGAAGCTATGTCTGGCTCCGGCAAAACACAAGCAAGCGCGCTATTAATTAGTGGAGGGTCGCGCATTTATAGACTAAAACATCTATACTTATATTTTTACGATCATTATTTTAATCACCTTTTTACTGCTAATTATGCCTGATACAAATAATTGTGTGAAATTGATATCTTTATAGATAAATACGAAAAGTCACCTAGTACGATATCTCGAAAACTGCGGAACGTACAAAGATGAACAGCTAGTATATTATAAGAGCATTCATGATGCGAATTTATATGCAATAAGTTGGCAATAAAACCCAAGTGTAGTAAGACTTTAAATTTTTAATTAATGTTTAAAATCTTTAAACCTCTACTCAAATTATAATACATTTGGTACTTGAGTATTAACGCCAGCGCAGACATCTTCTTAGTAAAAACTAAATAGAATACATTTTAATAAAATGTAAAATTCTATCTAGTTATAACTTACGAAGATGTGCTAAAATCGATTTTAAGGTACGGCATCCAGTGGCTTCAGGCCACCCGAACTAAATGGCCAGTATACCATATCAGACTCAAGTTTTTCTTCTCTTGGTACTAGGAGGCTTTTAGATCATGCATAAATTACGTCACACGAATTTCACGACTTCTAACTCCTCCCCCAGTCCTTGTCATAAACTGTTACATTTTCGAAACCCTTGCTGTGACATCGCATAATCAAGAAAACAGCAGTTTTTTTTTAATTATCTTAATGTGTTCATAAAGATTTATTTTTTTTAAATATTGACGTCACGCATCTTTTTTTGCTCTCCTGCCCGTTGTCACAGTGTCACGTTTTGGTGAAACCTTCCCCGCTTAACGCGTGACGAATGATGACCCCTTTTCAGCAATTAAACCTGTGTCCGAAGAAAGATATTACATACTACTAAACTCATCGGCTTTATTAAAGAAGCCTTTACTGATTAAAGTATCATGCTTCTAAATTTACTTACTTATAATGAACAAGATGAGACAGGCACAGAGAGAGAGAGTTGCGCACCCGGTTGCGTATTCACTTGCTCGTGTGCACACACGCACACGCCGCACACACACACACACACATACCATACATAATTTCGTTACGTGACGATTTCTACGAAATCGCATTACCCATAATTTTCTTAAGTCCAATTAAGGAACTTAGTTCCTTAATGCGGTTAAATACTGCGCTGCGGATAAAACTCCTCATATGAGCATAACCCGCCCACTCCAAACCTGATAACAGTGTCAAAATTGAAGTAAGCCGGCCTCGCGTTACGGAAATTAATATACAGTGCTACAGGCCTTTTAATATAAAATCATTCTATTATTTTCTATTATTTCACGCATTGAATGACCATAATACGTCAATGTAGGTTCCGGCATGTTATATAGTGTGTTTGACAGTCATAGCTCCCATTTTGAATCAAAATAAGTGACTACTTCCGACATCGAAACTTTGTCTACCGGTCTTACTAATTGTTTCCCGTGACTAAATATGCAACAGCCCTTAGCCTTCCTCTGGCTCTATCGACAAATCTGCCCTTAGCGGATGTCTACTAAACGTAGACAATCTCGGCCAAATTTCATATTTTTACGCCCCGCAGGTTTCAAAGACTTCGTGTTTGCTGACCTTTCGCTTTATATATCGCTATATATAATATAAATACACTAATTCTTGATCAATAAAATTCTTCGGTGGTAATCGTCTAATTCGTCTTTGAAAAAAATTAAAAAAAGTGTGTTTATTATAAAAAAAAAGAGAGAATGTGTTTTTAAACTAGAACATAAAAGTCATCGACTATTTAAGTACATAAGGACGCGTGCTTCCTAATTCTTCATGTAAACCTTTTTAAACAATTTAAAGATATTACGAAGAATAAACTTTGTTCTAAGGGGTGGCCCAGACGGTCAATTATCTTGCACTATACGGTCAATAATATTTCACAATACGTGATATCAATACCCATATAGTGCAATATTATTGACCGCGTGGTGTTAATTTTGAAAATTGTGCAATGATTGAAAGACAGCTTGAGCGAGTTTTTATTGCACCATGTTTTCCATTGCATCGTGTAGGGCCATTATTGCGCAATATTTTTAGGATGTCGATTGTCTTGACGCCGAATAAACAAAGGGCGGAAATATAATATAAAAAAATTAAGGAAAGAGAGATTATCGTTAAATGTATTCAATTGTATAGAGAATTTCCGTCTATGTGAAATGTCAAGAGCAAAGAATATCATGGCCGTGATAAAAAATGCAGCTAAATGTTGCTCGGACATTTTGTTTCGCACGACGTACATGGACGTATGAGACGAATTTCTTAGCATTCCATGGATTCACCGTGTGGGTGCCGGGTCCATCACGTTGCAGAGGAAGGAACCATAGCAGTGCCCTGGAGTAGTGACCCAGTTGTAGGTTTAGGAGCGCGCTCTTTATAGTGATCACTAACACTCACCTTCATTGTCAGTATTCCCTCCATTGTCTATGAACACGTCGCCGCCATTTCGGACGCAATTTCGGACTGCGCAGGGCTATAGTATGGTAACACCATTTTATATTTGATTTAGACAATAAACAGATCTTTTCAACAGTCAAGCGGTTTTAAAAAACAGGTATTCGATAGACATAGATTAATAAAGTTTAAATATTTGTCTTTGACTTTTTTAATGCCGGAGCCAGACATAGCTTTATTTAAATGAGCATTTCAACAATGATAATGTAGTGTGGCCGGGGACTTTGTGTAGCTGCGCAAAGTTTAGTAAGCGGACCCTTGTACAAGCCCGGGATAACGCTGGGAAGAACAAGAAAATACATGTATAGATAAAATTATAACTATTCAGCGTATAACTGAATGGACTCAAGGCGTATTTTGGCTTAAAAGATTGATTTTAAGGAAAATGGTTTTCCGTTTCTTCATCATTTATATGTTAATTTTTGTATTATGTGAATAATAATCAGGCTTTCGAATAAAAAACGTTTTATGGAAATAGGAAAAGCGGTTTTCCGAAAAAAGCTACCTTCAGTGCCAATGTAAGGCTTGATTTGCTTCAGTTGCTGACTCGATTCAGTATAGTATAGTATAGCAAGCGAATATAGAACAATACTTATTGCTGGCTATTATGAATAGAGTAAAATCAAACGTTTCCACACATGAAGGAAATACTAGTCGTAAACTCGTAATTTTAAATCTCACTTTACATACTCGTGGTTATCATAATTGCAGGCACTTGTCACTTGCACGACAATAATTATCTTGTTTATGTTAATATAACATAGACGATATCTACACTCCATTATAAGGAGGCACTTGACAAGTATACCTCCTACTGTATTGCAATGTAAGCCTTAGTCCCGGGCTATTAACAGCGATCAAATAAGTGTTCATTTAAATGAAGCTCTAATGGGGCGCCGCTTATAGAATAGTAACAGTGCTTGTTCTTGTTTCATCCACAGATCAATAAAATTATTTCTATGATCTGAGTATACATTAATTTGTGATATTATGTCGTATGAAAAACCTATAAACCTGTTTAAATTCATATTTTATAATTTATGTTCGTCAAAGTTATGGAAACTACATAAGATACTTTACTGAAGAAAACATGATGTCACGTAATATATTTTATGACGTCATCAACTGGCTATACAATGATCAATTAAGTTGAAAGAATAGACTATAAACTTTAGTTATTAAGATTGAGTAATGAGAGGTATCTAGAATGAAGTAGCGGATACAAAAATATAAAAAAAAAAATCAAGTGAACTGTTTGAAAATACTTGTATCTCCTCCTTTATGGTCTCCTACCACCATGCTAGAGCCAGAAATAGCTTCATTTAAATGTTCATTTCAATGATCACGTAGTGTGGTCAGGGACTTTGGGTAGCTGCACAAAGTTTTGTAGTCCTTTGTAGTTTTCAAGGACAAAAATGTGCAAACACTTTGAGCTATGTCTCGCTCCGGTGTCAGGAATGTTATTGTATATTATGACGACGACACTGAATGACGTACGAAAGCCTATCTAGAAATTCTTGTACAATTTATGGTAAAGCTCTACACTTCATAGTCTTCAGTCAGGGCAATACACTGGGAGTTACAAGATTATTTTTATTTTAAATTTCCTAGTTTTCTATTTACCTACTAGCGTAATCTTAATGATGTATTTAAAGAGATAATTTAACTATTGCGCCATAATATATTTAACGTGATATTTTTCCTGTAGGTATAATAAAATTTTCTACCTAGATATTTATTATCACACCGATAAAGAATTAATAATGTGCTGTGGCATGCCATGGCTTGTCATGTTGCTTTGGTTACATTGTTTTCTACCTAGCGACCTAACGTTATCTCGGTCTAGAACCAGGATCCGCTTAGAATGCAGAGGATGTGGCTGCGTCGGGACTTAATATGACCGACTGTCATACCCTACCCTATCATTCCCTACCCTACAATATCCCGATTAATATTACACAGGGAACTACGTAAATATTATTAAATATTTACTGTAATTATATCTCACCAAATTGGTGTATGCACGCGTCGTAATCACACTGGCCACAATGTACTTAGATAGTTGTTACCCAGTCAACGGTCATAACACAACTCTCCCGCATAACCGATTGTCTCTGTATTTATAGTCTTATGAACAACTACCCATCTCCATGTATACACTACACATATAATTAAATTTTTGTGAATTAGCCTTACGATTTTAGGTATAGTGTTGTTTTATGTCTGAATAAAGTTATTCTATCTAATCACTTTTTATATAGCAGTGTTGAGTCCGTCCTTTGAGTTAAGAATCTTTTGTTGTAGGTCCTACTTAGTGTTATTGAGAACGCTGGTTCCCGGGGATTCTTATACATCACGACATTTATATATCTTCATCATACTTCGTCACGAAAGATGCTTACACATCACGACATTTATAAGTGGCGTGAAAACGACACTCTTCAGCAACATACACACTGTTTCTTAGTTTTACTCCTTGAATAATATTCAATTCTGTGATTAACTGCTAAACGTCTTAAAACAGACCGTAAGCCTCATTAATTGTAAATTACTAACGTTAGCTTAGATAATAAATAAAGTAAAACCCTTAAATAAATAACATAATGTTATAAAACCATGATAATTATTATTCATTAGTAATAAACAGTATAATTATTGATAACTTAATAATTTTCGTTAATAGTGTATTGAAACTTTAATAGAGGTAATTGCTTAAGATAAAGACTCATTACTCGGAAGTAATTAAAACTTACTTAATAGTTAAAATAGACTAGCATTGTCTTTCTAATGACTAAAAAAACTACTACGTTGACTGTAAAAAGGGTTTTCTTAAAAGCCTGTTATAACAAATCGCGCTAAAATAAGGCTTTAGAGTACCAAAGCATTGTTTGGAAGGTTAAATAATTTACAAACACTAAGTTTAATCACCTGTTTTTAAAAAACACTTAAATTAATGGAACGTAAAATCTAACTTAGTTGTTCCAGCTGTTTTCGAAAGTAGGATAGCTAAAGCATAAGTCAGTCACGAGCTTACGTATAAATACCTATCTCCAACACCTAATTAGGGTTTCGCAAGATGTCACCTCGCGTTTGATAGATTAATTGAAACGACATTTGTGTAATGTCAAATACCTGCGAGCAGGTAAATGTCGAAGCAACGCACGAAACGACGCATACCGCGCCTCGCGAAATATCTAGGTTAGGTGACTTTATCGCTAAGCGACAGATACGCCTCTTAATTCCATTGATGGAAAATTTCGAAGCCTCCGCAGCTCAACGTTAGAATGTACTAAAATCTGTACGGTGATTGGTGTCTGCAAGAAATCCATATGGAATAAGAATTTCGCATAAAGTTTTAAAACTGCCAAATCAAGTATCAATAGCAAATATATAGGCATCAGATCCACTAGATGTTGTCCTACTCGAACTTAAAGAAATATGATCTTAAACCCGATGACAACGCCATCTTCCAGAACGAATTATGCACCCACTTAAACATACACATACTAAAAAAACATAGGATTTCTTTCCAATCGATTAAAAAGTCTAGTGCATCAAACCTTTAGACCAGTTGACATTTCAGTCAAGTATATATGTGTAAGCCTGTTGCACCAGTTGCTGATAAAAAGCCTGATGACCTATCGGTAATTCCTCTTGCTAATATTATTAAACTTTGTCGCAACCAGGTATCCGGCATATGTATATACTGACAAATATAAGATATGATTAAATATGCAAAGTTTGTTTTTTTTTTTCGTACCTGGTAAATGCGTTTATGAACCCTAGTCGACACTGAACTCGATACTCAAGTACATTCTCAACTGGGAGTGTGGGCCTCGCCGGCTAATCCCAGGAATACCCTCTAAAACCAGGATTACTCCATACGGCACGATGAGAGGCATCACAGTATGGCTGTTTGGCATATCTACCGTGAAGCTTCGGCGGGTGTTTTCAGCAAGCACCGTCAAAGTGACATTAATCGGGTCCCACTGTTTTACGTGCCTTCCGAAACACGGAGAAGGTCGGATATTAAATATAAACCGGTGCTAGAATGGGTCACCCATCTACCACCCGGTGACAGCCAGAGCAACTTAACTTCGCGATCGACTCGAATGCCGACCACTGATTAGGCCACCTCATTTATGACTATAACGACATAGTATTGATGGTTTATTTTTGGTTCATCATCATTACTGGGTATAGGCCTCGTTTTTGGGTGGTTCATTTATAAGGTTACTAAGTACTTGCTTATTTATCTCTCAATGTCTTTATTTTACGTTTAAACTCACTAACTTTACCTTTCTATTACACTAGCAGTTACCCACGAGTTCGTCCGCATAACATTAGATAAAAAAAAAGATACAATTTTAGCGTGATATAAGCTAGATTATAATTTTATAACGTAGGTACGTTTCTTGTACTTACTTTATATACGAAACAAAAAAATTACCAGCGCCTGTATTTCCGAACGGATACGACTTAGGGACCTTCAAGAAAAGAGCATACTCATTTCTCAAAGGCCAGCAACGCATCTGCGATCCCCCTAGTGTTGCAGTTGTCCATGGGCATCGTTAGTCACTTAAGGGCCTGCTCGTTTGCCCCTTGTTATATAAAAAAAGAAAAATTTAGCATGATGATTCCACGATAAATGGGCTATCTAACACTGAAAGAATTTTTCAAATCGGGCCAGTAGTTCTTGAGATTATTGCATTCCAGTTAACAAACAAATTCTTCAGTTTCATATATTAGTATAGAAAAAAATAAACCCATTTCCTATCTAGCACCTAATACAAAGCAATATAAATGCACACATTATTTACACTGCCCGGTAAATAATGGTAGCCGTTAACCAAGAGGTCGGATACTTCGCTAAATTCCTATCCCATACATCATTGCAATATGGCGGCGGCCATTTTTCACGTTGGCATTCATTAGAGTTCGTTTTAAATGCTAATTCTTCCCGATTGGTCCATTCGGCGCGGCCACATGTTTTTCAAATATCCGACATCGCCGCATATGTTTGTTGGCCGCGGTTCCGTATAAAGTAACACCACTGAAAATGTGAAATGGAAGTGAGAGCCCGTATGTCAAATCAATTAAAGTTGAAAATTCCTTTTACAATCCAGAAGAATCTTTTAATGCAATTTAACTATGTAGAAATATCCGTACGTGACTAGAAATTACAAATTAATTATCATTGATGTAATACCCTTCCAGGGTGGTTCATTATTATTGAATAAATGAATAAATAAATGTATATATGTCATTAAAAAAAAAATAAACGAAAATATAAATGCGTAGTTACAGAAATAATTCAACATTGTTTTTAATTTAAGATTCGTTTTGTCAATTAATCATGATCATTGAATGGCTTGCATCTTACATCATCTCGGCGAAGCAATGTATGTTTCTAAAGCGATATGACTTAAGGCTTTCTCAAAGACTGTTAACACAAGTGCGACTTTTCTGGTAGAGCTCCCCGTTTTTCTCTTGTTAAAGTATAAAAAAAATTAGCGGATAACACCAAGTTATTAACACGCCTAACGAAAGTGTCCATAAATCTTTTTTTTTTTAATTTTCCTACTTATTATTTACTAGTTACTCGCGTCGGCTACGCTGATTTCCTAAATGAGCAGTAGCTTAGATAAATCAGAATATCAACAAAATCAAGTATAATATAAGGGTTGTTAAGAAATGGTTTATATTCTTTTATGTTACAAAGGGCAAACGAGCAGACGGTTCACATAAGTGACTATCGATGCTCATCTGCACCACCAGAAGGCTAGCAGATGCGTTGCCAATCTTTAATGACGAGATTAGGCCACCGAAAAGTTCCACAAACCATACGAAACGCGACAGCAATACCACAACTTAAAGTGACAGCACTGCCGTTACTTCACGCCGATCTTAAGTGAGAAAGAGGTACTGGTACCCGGACGCGCCGGCCCAACCGCCTGGCCAAGTCAATTTTTAGTTTTTGGTTGTTATTATTATTTACTTTCATTTGTTTTCTTTTTTAAATGTTCTATTTTATTTATTTTAAAATTTTGTGTAACGTTTCGAGTGCTTTTAAATAATACTATGTATGCATGTTAAGGTCACATTTTCTGGTGTGTTACTTTTAAGTAGCATACTGTTTTGCTGATCTAAATAAAATAAAATAAAAATAAAATAAAGAACTCTGTTAATTTACACAGCTATAAAACTATGTATATAATTAGTAACGCTGCCACCGATTTTTTGTGCCTTTTAGGGTTACGTAATCCTACAAGGAACCCATATAGTTTCCCTCTGTTCGTTTGTCCTTCTATCCGCCCGCAACGTGGTACCCAAGGTGGTCTAGGATTTCCAAACAATTAGATGTAGAAACTTGAAATTTTCCATGTTGATATAATAAGCTGAAAAGTAATTAGGAAAATAATTTTGAGCGTAATTGAACAACAAAGTTTAAAATTACTTAAGAAATACATTTATTGCGTATCAGATATGACCCTTCTATATAAGAGTGTCTTTACATGCTCTTGGCCACTTTTATTATTCTAATCAATGCGCTTATCAAATCGATTTCGGACTTCATTAAGGTTTCATATAAATTACCAATCAGCTTTGCATACATCCTTGTTAACAATTTTCCCGCCAAACCGGCGCCGACGGCGCGAAAATTCAACGTGCAACGTTAACAATTATTTCCGACTGTCAAGCGCGTGCCAGACAATTTCAGCCTCAACTGCTTACGTTTTAAAATCTAAATTACTTTACGTCATCAAGTGTCATGTCAGGAACATTGCCTATTGAAGTCATACTTGCCAGAGTCGACTTCGGAACAACATACTCGCATTTCAATTGAAATTCAAATGGTGCTTAATTTAAATTGACACTTACGAAGTCTATAGAATGGTTAAACAATAAAAAAGTCTACCTGTAGTTTGGAAACGTTTGACAAGCGAAAAGAATCATCAAGAAACGTGTTATCTTTTCTTTACTATATGTTTACTTGTAAGGTAGCCCTTTTGAACTAGTCACTGTTAGAAATAAATCTCCATAATTCGCGGTTGAGCCAGTAATCATTTCTTAATTCTATATAGATAGACTAGCTGTTTTCCGTGACTTCGTTTACGTAAACTTGCGAAAGGCTTTAGACCTCCTGTCCTGTCGAAAAATCCTTTCTTAGCCGATGTCCACTAACTATATTCTACCTCTCTGTCAAATTTCTTCTTTGTACGTGCCGCGGTTTTCGTGATTTCGTGATAGGTGACATTTCGCTTTTACATAATTATATAGTATAAATTGTTGTGCTAAACCGATAGAGATGTATATAATTATATAGCTAATTTGTATATCATCATCATCCACAGCCTTTTCGTTCCCACACCTGGGTATAGGCCTTTCCCCGTTTGTACCTCTCTTGACGGTCTTGAGATAATCTGGACCAGTTTCGACCCGCGATAGATATGTCGTCGAACCATGTAGTTGCTGGACGACCAATGCTCCGCTTGCCTAGCCACCACTAAGTCACTGCCGATTCAGAGGTGGAGTAACCACCTCTGAATCGGAACTCACAGCTGAACTTGTATATAGTGTTATCATAAATGTTATATAGACTAAAATTAATAATATAGAACTATTATATGTTTGAAAATGTTGGTTACAAGTGAGAATATGGCGCTTCGAGTTAAATTCATTCGACCTTGAACGTGTTTGTCAGACTTGGCGGCGTCTCTGTCGTTTTATTTTTCCATAAGGAAAATGACGGTGCCAACTTTCTCCTCCCTTAATTGTAAAATTATTCATTTTCACAATTTAACATGCGACATATTTCATTACAGACAAGACCATGTGATGACCATGAAATTTTCGTGCTAGGGCCTTTGGACTGAAACCTTGACGCCGCTGGGATTTTGGGGTATTGTCAGGGGTAACGAAAAAATTAGATCTACCTAAAAAGTATTCTTAATACGATAGTATTTACCTAAACCTATACTTCTATGCTAATATATAAAGCTGAAGAGTTTGTTTGTTTGCTTGAACGCGCAGATCCCAGGAACTGCTGGTCCGATTTGAAAAATTCTTTTAGTGTTAGATAGCCCATTTATCGAGGAAGGCTATATATATCATCACGCTAGAATTATTATTATTTTTTTTAAATTAAATTCTAGAATAAAATTAAAACCAAATATTTGACTTAAAAGATACTGGCTAACTAGTCATATTTTAATAAGATTGCCGCGTTGCACCCACTGGATAGTTTGACTTAAGCTCTAAAAATATTGTTTTTTTGCTCATGTTAATTAAGCGGTACCAAAATCAATCTTGTTCCCGCACCGCTGTCAATCAAAAACCGCCCGAACTTTCCTACAACTTTAAAACAATACATTTACACGCATTAATTACCATTTCTCATTTACACATCGCTCAGCTCACATCCCTCGTCAGAGAGTAAACGCGTGAAACAGACTCGTTTCAATTCTGATGGCGGATTGACGCGGGTACGACGGCAGTTTCAAAAAAAAATATTAAAATTAAGGTCTCGTTTATAAATAAATCAGCTAACTATATAACTCGTGATTATTCTTTCTTGATTCATAATACAGTGAGATGGGATACCATTTGTTCTCGCTTAAGAAAAATTTGGGTCCCCGAAAAAATATTTAAAATGTATATAGTCATTATAATCAAATTCATTAAATTGATTGTACATGCAGGTACGATGTAAAGGAAGTGCCAAGGACAAATAGAGTCAAACCCAAACAAGTGGTTGGTCAACAAAAGCCTTGGACTTGCGACCCAAATGAAGGTTTGAGGGATCCCTATATATACACATGACGCAATATACACAACGCTGATGAAATGAAGAATGCCCGTCAATATCGCCATCAAAACGCAGTCTGCGCTAATTTTTATATTTTCATATTATATATATTATTTTCATTTATAATATTTAGATGAAATACAAATCATATATAAATAAGTATGAAACGTATAAAAGTAAGGCACTTGCACGAATTAAAAAGCCACAAATACATGTTACCACAGGTAAAGCTATTATCAACGCGCCACGTGTAACGGAAGTGCGGCCATTTTTCACTTCACCGGATGTGACGTCCACATTGGTCATATTTATCTTTTTGAATCACTATTTATAAATTATAATATCACTGATCTATCATACGCTGTGGCTTTTGGCATTTAAATACATGTGTTGAAAATGACGTTAAAATTACGTTCCAATCATTTACTGAAAGGATTTACTCTCCAATGTCTCATAAAGTTTAATAGTAGATTATTGTACAAAGCGTAAAGTGACGTGAGTGTGTGAGTAAAGCGTATTAACGCACGTGTGCTATGTTGTATGTATGTAACTAAATTAACACGAGTGCTTTAATTACTCACTTAAGCTGTCGCTGTCTATTTCTATTTTAAATATTTTGTTGCTAAATATGAAGTATCAACTATTTTAGCCAGTACCTTTTTAATCCAATGCATACATTTTATAGGAAACTTAATGGGAGACATTAAAATAATACGAAATAGCCTGGTTCTTGCGCCAAATCTGTCATGCAATATGGTAGTTTGATTCATTATACAAATTACGCACAAGACTTATCAACTCTGATATAAGCTTATTTGAACAAGTCCTGAAAATTTTATGCTTCTATCCAACCTGACATACCAAGATGCCTATGGCACTTTTCATAGGTATGCAGACCGATGAGTCAGTTCTACTATCTGTTGCTTGCGTCTTGGTCATGCCTGCACTCCAGTTCACCAGGCCAACCTTAGGATCAGGAATCACTCAATTTGCGAATGCGATTTAAAAAAAAGATAATGTTTCCGACATTCTCTTCTCCTCTCCCAAAATTTTCAACCTCTATAATCTTCCTATTAAGTTCCCTCGTTCTGTAGAACTTGAATGTTTGTTGTCATCTATGTTCAGTCCATATAGTTAATTTCTATGTAAATATATTATATTTTTATATAAGAAGATAAGGTTGTAGATTTTGTTTATTCGTCTGTCCATATTTCAATACATTATAATATTTTTCCTCTTACATCGATCAATCTCCTCCGTTTTGTCGTCAGATAACGTGACATTGGCGAAATAAATTGTGCTTAGTTAGCATATAATAGATAAGAGTCATAAATCAAGAATTGAATTGATAAGATAGATTTGAGATAAACATTCCTTCCGATAACAGGACAATGATTTTTAGCTACCAATCATAGAAAATTGTTATCTACAATTGACATTTTTAATGCGTCAAGAAAAAGCCGACGTAGTATCATATTATTTACTTCTGTCTGTTATTTGTGTATAAAGTTAGTAAATAAAAGTTTTTTCTCTTCTTACACAGTAATAAATATATTTTTGTAAAATATAAGGGCAATTGTTGGATATCTTTGGGAAAGTCTATGTTCAATAATATTTATTGAACATAGATTTTTTATTTTAATTATATATATATATATGAAAACGCCGGGAAGAACTACTGAGCCATGAAAGATCTGGTTTATGGACATCTTTATCCTTTCAATCCTAACATATGGCGCTTAAACGTGGCTTTGACCATTGAACAGAAGTCCTCTCTCGGAGTGTGCCAGCGAGCTATGGAGCATAGCATTCTAGGTGTAAAGCTCGCCGACAGAATAAAGAACACAACGCTAAGCTCCAAAACACAAATCGCATAGCCTTAGACAGCACCTTACGGAAAGAGGGTAGGGAGGAACTGGACCAAATTTCAAATAAAAAAAGAATCTTCAAAATCGATCCACCCACGCGAAAGTTCTGAGGTAACAAGCATAAAAAAACCTCCTCCTCCCACTTCCTTTTTTAAGTCGGTTGAAAAAAGAAAGAAAGAGAGCAAAATGCCATTATTTAATAACACCAAGTCATCTGTTTAAATAAAGCACGTATTTATTATATTGTAGTGGTCCATAGGCGTAATAACTCACTTTTATGACAAACAGGAAATCACTGTATCGCAAACAGAAAATCAGTTTATTATGCAAAAGACATTATACAGTTCAGCAGATGTAATAAAATAGCAATATTTGAGTGCCAATTGAAACCTCCATACCTGAATAAAACAAATATTTAGTCTATTCAGGATTCACGCAAATAGCTTTGGCGAGTGGTGTGGACTTGATATCTACGCATGTTTTGCAACGTCTGAAGCATTTTGTGAACCGATTTTAAAGCGTTTATTTTAGTCACTTAATAACGATATTTTCTTTATGTTTTTCGTTATATTAGTTAAAGTATTTAACTATCCTTATAAAGGAGGGTTAATGATAAATAATAAAAAAATACAGGAAATTGTAGAAACTTTTAAAATCTGTTATTTTAGGTACCATCAGCTCCCTTTGCAAAAACTTTACTAAGATCCTAAATCATTTTGAAACTAGATAATTAAACCATAATTTCGGCAACAGTCAACTGAGATCAATCTATTAGTTACGCACAAGGGCGCATAAAAAATGTTTTCGCCTTTCTGGCGCCACAGAACCGCTGCAATTTCGAGGGAAATCTTTAACCGGAAATAGTTAAACTTAATTTTATTAGAATTAAACTTAGACTTATCTATATAAATGTGACGATAGCATCCATGGATGTGAGTAAATATTTTTTGAAGTAAAATATATATCATACAATATTTAATATACATTTATGGAATAACTTACGTCCACTAGCTTCATTCTGAGAGTAAAAAAAGCGAAAACTTTGCGACTAAGGAACTTGCTCGATACATTAGCAATTCATATTTAAGAAGAGAGTGAAAAAAAGAACACTTTAAAAGAAGTTGAATAAACGATGAAAAATTTTGTTAGGTGAAATATCTTTTATCTTAACAACGTTTGCCAGTTAAGACAGAAGTTTAATGACATGCAAAAGTTCTGAGGGCCTAGCACGAACATTTTCGATAGTTTTACTTACTTTTATGTCCGAAACGTAACGTCAAATGAAGGTGCGTGCTTCTATTTTACACGATTTACATGGCCGTAAAGTCGAGGATTTGATACGTGCGAGTTCTAATTTCATTAGTGCTACTAATATTTAGCAACTAAATGGTATAAAACGAAAGCATAAATATTTCAGTTGACGTTAAGTTTCGAACGTAAAAGTAAGTAAAACTGTTGAGAATGTTCGTATTTGCATTCAAAGTCAAAGTCAAAATCTTTTAATCATATAGACTTTTTTATAAGGCCTTGTAAACGTCATATGCATAATATTAATATTTTTTTAATCATTGAACAATTTGGTGATAAAAATTACGACTTAAAAGCTAAGTTTACAAGGGTTCCTCGCGCCCTGCACTGAGAAGAGCCCGCAACAAACTCACAGTGTAGTGCTGTGCTTTGGTGGCGGATTCGGTGGTGTAGCTTTCGGGTTGCAGCATTGCATCGATTTTCCCTCGTTTTCGCGGATTAAAGCAAAGTAGTTTAGTATTTCATGCAAGAAATATATGAAATTGAACCCGCAGCACCTAATCATGTATTTCAAACTCACTTTTTTTTCTTTACAGTCATTATTACTTAAACTTTCAAATTCTATTCCACCCCTAATTTAATTTTCGCGACCAAAGTTGACCATGTCCATCTCCGAGATACAATCTATCTCTATACGAAAATTGACCACACTTGATTCAGCCATTTAAACTTAAAAACGTAACAGACATAGTTACTGTCACACTGATAATTTAAGAAAGGAGTGAAATACAGTAATATAGATGTTTCAGTCTAAAAATGCATGCTCCTCCTCTAATTGGAACGCTTGTTTGTATGTGTGCAGCGTTTTTATTGCAAACTCAAATACGCACTGTTAGCTCATGATATTGACAAGCTTGTCTGTTTGCGTCTACGGACTAATTTGCCTGTAGAGGTAAATACTTTAGAGGGCCGTGCATTTTTAGACTACGCACTCTACCAACATAACCGGCAAATACATCTGTTTGTGTGGGGCGCGTTTGGTGCGCCATAAATCGATATAATATGGCGCACAATGGGTTATTAATATCGGCAGATGCTAGCGACACCTGAGCGGAACGATCGCTTGTTAGTGTGAATCATCCTTTATGTGCTATGAAGAGTTTGAGGGCATCAGATTTGGTTGATTTTTAGTTAGGAGGGTTTTTATTAACGAAAATTCAAATATGAAAACGGCTTTATTTTTTTACGGAAACCAGAAAGAAAAACTGCCTTCACGTTTTTCCAATATTAGTTTCAAAGTTATGCCGGAGCCAAATATAGCTTCATTTGAATGATCATTCCAATGATCATGCAGTGTGGCCGGGGACTTTGTGTAACTGTACAAAGTTTTGTAGTACTTTGTGGACTTCAAGGTCAAAAATTTACAAAGACAGTGAATGAAGGAAATGTTTGTCTTAAATAGTTGTACAAAAAAGTCCGCGACAGCATTTATCTACCTTTCATGTTTAAGCCATTAACGCCAAAATATTGAACCACTATGGAACGGGAACGGGAAAGAGGAAACGGCACAGGAACTGGAATAACATCATAGGATAATAGAATGCAGTAAGCAGTAAGTAACCCAACGTTACGTAACGTAACGTCGGACAGCGTCTGCCGTGTCCGTTAGTTAACTGTATTTTGACTTGCAATTTTCACATGTCTTTGAGGTTTTTTAAACACACTTTTTATATTTTAGGCTTTATTAACATTTCTCCCAGGGGGGTGGATCTTCCTTTATTAGTCCGATGACTGACAATTACGGGTACGCGACCCCGGAGCAACCTAGCTACTATTGTCACTCCCCCTATACTGTCACAGTAGTATCCCCTTCAGTTTTTTCCTTTCCATCTACCTTAATATCCTTTACTCCACCCCTTATTCCTTTATTTCTATGTATTTATCTTATTAGAGGTAACGCCACGCTTGCAAATCTATTGGCTTGCAGCCGAATTAGGCCGGCACTTCCGGGTACCGGTACTTCTTTCTCACATAAGATTGAGGTCAAGTGGCGGCAATTCTGTCACGTCAAGTTATGGTATTGTTGTCGCGTTTCGTTCCGTTTTTGAGAGTTTCCGGTGCCTAAACCACTATTAAAAAAAATGTTTTTGACATAAATGACCGATGAATATCATGAATAAAATAAATTGTCAAAAATATTATGTCATTTTTCCGAAAGTCCTATGTACTTTTGCATAAGTGGTGCACATAATAGATTATAAAAAAAAAAAACTTTGTGACTAGACTTTCGACTTCATTATATAACTTAAGAGACTACTATAGCCTGAAGTTTTTTCGATTACCTGACGCCAGCATTATTACATCTTCGCACCATATTGGCAAATTGCTGTTCATTACCAGAACGCGTGACAAACTTCCCGGTGGCCTAAACTCGTCATTCAAGGCCGGTAACGCATCTACTTGTCTTCTGGTCGTGCAGATGTCCATGGATGTCAGTAGACACTTAGCTACCTGCTGCTTGCTCGTTTGACTCTACTAATAAAAAAAAAATTCAAATGGTCTAAAATAATATAATATCTTCTGAGGCTGAACATTCTTTTAATATTGTTAAAGCGCTTGCTTTTGAATTTTGTACTCTATTAAAAAAAATCATATAAGCTACTTTTTTAATGTTGATTTGATATAATGTAGACCTTTCTTTATATCCTTGCCCTAATTTACTACTGAAACTTTAATTTTATTACATATTTAACAATGTATATTTATAAATAAAGTCAAGACTAATTCATTATGATGCCGCAGTACTATATATATATATGTGTCATATGAGGTATTAAGGTATCATGATGTATTATGTTCTTAGGAGTAAGAGAGAGAATATTCATTAAAGCTTTGAAAATACACTACAATATAATGATTATAGAAGTAATTATCCTAAATATTTCATTGAAATCGAATTCCGAATGGAATCTGAGTCGAATCTGAATGTAATCTGCCTCGAAAATAAATCAGAATTAAACAGGAATTGAATCGGTATTGTCGGAATTCTAATTGCCGAAATTTTACGTGCTCGTGTAGGGTTTTTTTGTACGTCGTCTTTTTGGTGATCGAAACATTGTTGAATTATTGAAATATTTGTTACATGAGGGTACATCAGGCATCGTATTTGTTTGTATGTAGAAAACTTTTCTTTTTTCTTTGATTTAATCCTATTACGTTCAATACCATATCCGTTTGGTATGGCCATAAAAAAAGGCCATACCGTACATTTTTTATCATAGTAATGAAATTCCTAACGGACATATTGTCCTCGTCAGGCTGTACAAGCGGACTATCTATATCTATAAAATCTATTGAAACCTTACTACGAAGCAGTAATAAAAGAATAATTTTCCGCATCCTAAGCCGGCAATGATACAAATTTTATGGACGTTAGATGCTAGTTCAGTTAAGCACGTCGTAAATGTTGTTGTTATGCTCTGTACTTATTTATAGCTAAAGAAAAAGTCCTGGTTTCCTTCCTTGTATTTCAGTTTGGTCTACTGTTACCTCCTATTTATGGACGATGTATAGAGTGTCATATTTCTATATTGTACTAGCTATGCCCGCGACTTTATCCGCGTAAAATTAGTTAACACAGTTACAGCCTTCGTCGATAAATGGTCTATCTAACACAGAAACATTTTTCATATCGGACCATTAGTTCCTGAGATTATCGCCTTCAAGTAAACAAAGAAAAGAAAAAAAACGCTTTAGTTTTATGTATTAATTAGTATAGAAGTATGGATCTGTAAATTAAAAGACACTTTATTTATTTATATATACTAATATTGAATTCCTTGTTTCAGGATTTTTTTTAATAATGCAGCGGTCAAATGGAGTCTAGCTTAGGCGATAAGAAAGCCGGTGAGTTTTTTCTATCATTTTTTTTTACTATAACATCCTTTCTACTCTTATTATGACTGACCACTCAAAGATGGGCCATCAAGTTAATTTTTTGCACGTTACACTGTAAATCAAGACACCACAAAGGCGCCAAGACGTTGATTAATTGATTGTGTGTTCAGTTGACGGATGTGTAGTTTCAACAACTAATGCCTTGTCTACGCCCAGAATCTCCACTCAGTAATTAAATAAAATAATAAAAAGTTAATATATAGGACTATTTGGCACACGGACGTCTATTTCTGAGGCAGATAACGCAATCCCTGTGTTATAGGTAACTCTCTCTTTTGTCGGTTCCTCATTACAGAGGATCGTGGTCACATGGCATCCCACAACGAACGATTTGACGCCATCGGCTTCGGTCTACGGTCGCCCTCATTGCCTGGTAGCCCCCTCATTTCTCCGCTCAGGAATACCAAATAGAAGAAAACCGGCCCGAATTTCTCTAATACTTTTTAAAACTTGGAGGAACCCCCACGATCTCTACAACCTTACGACTAATATCACAAAGTGACATTAATCGGGTTCCACTGTTTTACGTGCCAATAATGAAATATTATGGGCACTAACAGGTAATCTTAGACATCGTGCATCTCAGGAGTTGTAGCCCAATAAATCTAGCAGATCTTATCGCAGTTGGTTGACAGATGGGTGATTCATTCTATTCTGGTTTTTAATTATCCGAAATCCACCGTGTTTCGGAAGGCACGTAAAATAATTTGTCCCGTTTATTGTCACTGAGTGATATTAGCCGTGAGATTGTAGAGGTTGTGATGGCTCCGGAGATGACGTCAGACGCCAGTCGGGTATCTTAACTCACGTCCATTGCAATTTAGGCGGACCCTGGTACCAGACCGGGATAACGCTGTAGAAAAAGGTACCTATATCTTATTTTACATAAGCACGGACGGTTCAATGTCCAAGGGAATATGACCCGGTTTAATCAAACTTATTTCAAAAATTTGTCCTAATTATGGGTTCAATCAAAGTCAAAAGTAGATATTTCAACAATTTTTTAATAATTAGTGCTTTTTTCTGACCATTTAGGATATAGTCGTATTTATGGGTCCAATCAAAGTCAGAGTATAATAATTAGTATTATTTTCCAACCCAAGACAAAAGTACATATTTCAACAATTTTTAAATAATTAGTAAGTTTTTCCGACCATTTGGGATGTTGTCGTATTTATGAGTTGAAACAAAGTCAAAGGTACATTTTTCAACAATTTCTAAATTATTAGTACTTTTTTCTGATTCTTTGGGATATTGTCGCAATTATGGGTATTCGCGCATTATTTTCGTATTGACTGGCCCGTTGGCGCAGTGGGCAGTGACACTGCCTTCTGCTCCGGGGTCGTGGGTTCGATTCCCGCCTCGAGTCTGGGTGTATTATCCATATGTATGTAATTATATATCAACAAAAAAAAATATTTGTGTATAACAGGCGGCCGTTACCTATAACACAGGCGTTAAATTGTCTACCTTACGAACAGACGTCCGTGTGTCATATAGTCCTATATATTTATACGCGTATTCCGTCCCTGGGCCCGCCGCCGAGCGTAAAACAAAGAGAACCGCTGCCGCAGCTAAGTACGGAATACTATTACAAAGTTAGCGGAATGCGGTTAGGCACGGCGCCCGTCTCATGGCTAACTTCAAACAGGTTAATATTATTCAACCTCATGGTTGATGGTAATACATCAGAGTGCTTAGCGTATTTTGTAAATAAATACGTGCCCTTTTGAGGAACATATTAAAAATTACCGATATATGATATGCAGACATGTATTAATAATTAAAATTTTAATAAGAAACTAAATAAGACTTCGAATTGTCAGAACTGGACCAAATGGAAATGAGATTGCACTGGAAGCACCAGCTTTCCAATAAAAAAAGAATCATCAAAATCGGTTCACCCAGTCGGAAGTTCTGAGGTAACAAAGGGAACAAAAATACGGTCGAATTGAGTACCTTCTCCTTTTTTGAAGCCGGTTAAAAACTAAACCAAACGCATAAATAAAATAGAAATAGAAAAGTCCAAAAGTCACGATTTTATTCCATTTTTAATAGGGTTCTTATGTATTTTAAAACAAAATTATTAAATCAATATTTTTAGTCAAAAAATCAGGTTACAAATAATTTTGATATGTTTCAGTAAGTCAGCCAAAAACACGTGAATATAAAGTTAAATTTAAATGACAATATGAAAAAAAGAACCGTATTCAGCTTGGCGTTAATATTTATCAAAGATTTCTTCTATTTCAAAAGCACGTTAGCACACATTAATATGGGAAATTATTACCAATTTTTTGACGAGTTATCAAAGGGGGTCGACGCCGCGTACCGTACTTAAGATGACAGCCGTATCGCCACAAATTTATATGATGGGGTTAATTTTTCATTCTGTAAATTCTTGTAATACACACACGAAGTGAGGTGAATAAAACTTAAAGTAGTCTTTGAGGTTGTAAAAGATGCAGAGTGAAGCCACATCTCTCCGCATAGCTAAAGGATCGAGCCGAACGGAAAGAGCTGGGTCGCCGATGATTCGAGCCGCTCTACATTGTATATTTGGTAACTGATGATGTTTCGCAAACAAAAAAATTACTAGTAAAATCCAAGAGCGTGTGAACACACTTAGCCCTTCGCGCAAGAGCTTTATTAACGCGCGTTAAAAAAGCGTTTAAATAGAACACATGAACTCCCAAGTTTTTGTTCACACGTCAGCGCTTTTTTAACGCGATACTTATTTATCGAGCTAATTTCAATTGTCAAATATATCTATACTTATATTTTCAAGCGAGTGAGTTTTTTAGGGTCGTCCATACAAAAATGTATCGTACACGTAAATATATAGCGTTCAAAATAGAACATTGCTCGAAAAAAAAGTGTCGCTTTATAAAAGCGCTGTACTATGAACACAGATTTGGGAGTTCATATGTTCTGTTTGAACGCTTTTTTAACGCGCTGTAAAACGCTCGATATAGGTATTTGCTAAATAACTTCAAAAGTAATTTGCCTAATGAGTTTTTAGCATGTCCTGTTAACGTGGAAAATTTCAAGTCTCTACATAGAGATTGCACATAAGATCGAAATCACTAAATAAAGTATTTTATCACACAACGTCAAAAATCGGGAAATTATCATAAAATAGACTATAATAATATTTTTCTTTAGATAGGCTTTTATCTATATGCATAAAAGCGAAAGGTCACCAGCACCGAATCTCTAGAACCGCTTAACGTAACACGGTAAAATTTAGCAAGGAGGCAGTTTATAGATGATGTCATCTACTACGAACGGATTTTTCGATAGAGCCATTTTAAATAAGTCTAATGCCGGAGCCAGACATAGTTTCATTTGAATGATCATTTCAATGATCATGTAGTGTGGCCGGGGATTTTGTGAAGCTGCGCAAAGTTTTGTAGTACATTGTTGTCTTCAAGGACAAAAATTTACAAACTCTTTGAGCTATGTCCGGCTCCGGCATAAGGGCAAGTTCAAATATACGGGGGCAAAGTCGCAGAAACCAGCTACTGTTACAATTTTTGCTTTAATTGTGCGCATTAAATTTCAGAATTCCAAAAATTTTAATTACTCCTACAAATTAACTTTAAAAATTGTGCTAGGAGCGGATAACATCCGAGCAGAACCATGTTTTAGGTTTTTCTACGCTTAGCAAATGTATTTGTACGAGTAAGCTAAGTCGGGACACATGTACGGAAAATTTATATGACAGCAGGAAAATAATGACAATATACAATAATTCAGGCATGCTACGTAAATAGCGTAACATAAACATAAAAGATAATTTGCAGTCGGCTGTGTGGGGTGTGACATTACTATGAGTTAATATATATCACACGCTCAGAGAAAACACTCGTGTCATCTGACCGATATATCACTATGATCGTCCATATAAAATAACAGTATACAAAGATCTTCGTATATCAGTTTCTTTTCTTTTTAATCGACTACAAAAAAAGGGGGAGGTTATCAATTCGACCCGTATGTTTTGTTTTTAGGGTTCCGTACCTCAAAAGGAAAAAACGAACCCTTATAGGATCACTTCGTTGTCCGTCCGTCTGTCTGTCTGTCTGTCAAGACCCTTTTTTTTATTTTTTTTATTTATGTTTATTACCGCAGAACTTTCGACTGGGTGCATCGATCTTGATGATTCTTGTTTCATATGAAAGCTGGTGCTTCCCGAATGGTGAAGTCAGTGCCATCTGCATCAATTTAGCGGAGAATCTATTTGGCTTGGTACCGACTTCAGCATATCAGTGGCCGAATTTAGACTAGCCGGCTATCTCTGGTTTTTATTAAAGCTTAACTTCATTGCTAGACTTGTCTAGAGAACTCTTTTGTTTTAAAGAATATTAGGAATACTTTTTAGGTATGTCTAATAATTCCCTTTATCCGTCCTACTAAGCTCAAATTAAAAGCTTGTATTAGGAGTGGGTGCGATAATGACATTTTGCTATAAAAATTGTGTAGGCGCAAGCAATTAGTATTGTATTTATTCTGTTTACATACTCCCACGCAAGAATAGCGCCCACAATTCAGTTCTTGCTTCCAAAAAGACGAAATTTAGAACCGCAAAAATTAATTTGTTTCAAATCTCAGACTGATACGTCCATATTACTTCCCAGTATATACATGTACGTGATTAATTTAAATTAGATCATTGTGACCTTCGCTCGTTACAAAAAGCATTCGCAAGAAATGTAAAGGTACATAAGCAGTTTTTTTACTACGCATTGCTGTGCAAATAAGATACCTAAGATACTTAATTAATGTAATATCTCATCGCAAAAAATCCCAAGCGCAAACACACTACGGTCAAGGATCTTAAAACCGAAGTACAACTTAAATGTATATAAATTGAAGAGTCCATTCGTGAAAGTAAATGCTAGAAATGAATAAAGTAATTTCCACTCACGATATCCACTCACTTTTAGTGAATAAATTAACACTTTTAATTTTTCCTTTAAATATTATATTGATCAACTTCTTTTACCTATTTATTTTAAGCAATTGATGGTGGTTGAGTAAAAATCACTAAGTATGAATAACGCTGCCAAATTGAGGTTTTCACTATACGGTATATTATAGAAAAAGGCGTAGTAGGATTATTTTCGTGCGGCCCAGAATGAGCATAATATAATATTTAATAATAATATTAATGCATTATAAGAGCACCGTCTTATAAGGGGGATTACAATACAAGTATCAATTATTGTAACGATATTATGTGTTTGTAAAGAACTCTAGATGTGCGGGTCTGGTTCGCACGAGCAGTTTTGTTTAAATTATCTTTTGTCACTGTCCCGAAATCTTATAAAGTGAAAAAGAGGATGAACCGAGAATTACGTTTCTCGTTCTATTCATCAGTTTTTATGAGGTAGCCACTGTGTAATGTAGCGTAGGGAAGGGCAATTTTTTCTTAAAGTGGATTTTCTTGTCGAATATCGGCGTGATGATCTTACATATATTTTCAATTTGGCGCATCGTCTGTATTTGTAGTTCACGGTAAAGTTTGAGTAAATAGTTTTAAATCGATTTAGAAGAAAGTTCTCACTTTAAATGAAATATGTTCTTTGTTAGGGTTTCGTAGTCCTACCTTATAGTTGCGCTCAGTGTAGTTTAACTATATAATTTTCGCTTTGCTCGTCCGTCCGTCTGTCCGCCCACAAATGGTCCCTCCTAGGACTTCAAAACTATTAGACGTAGATATTTGAAATTATCCATGTTGATATAACATGCTAAAACCTCTTTAGCAAAATTATTTTGAACAAAATCGACCAACGACTTTTGATGTTATTTAATAAATACGTTTATCGCGTATTAGATACGGAACCTTTCTATATAAGCGTGTACACGCTCTTGGCAACTTTTATTGTATATTTTGTATTACTCAATGTTATGTGATTGTAATTCAATGTAATTCTAACAAATAATATCTTTATGAAATTTCACACAGCACGAAAAATGAGCTGGATAGATAACAGGAATATTAGATGTAGTCAAATAATAAATCTATGCACTTAAAATATAAATTCCGGAGCGTGTGTTGTGTATATACGTGTGCTTTTAATACATAAAAAAAATCCTTTGTTTCAGATATGACATCAAAGGACGCGTAAAGACATCAATGCTTGATTGGTTGAAAAAACCTACATACATAACAGTTCGCTGCGTTTAACACTTGAGTTCTTTATAGTAGTGACAAATGTGTGTAGTTTTGTAAAGCAAAATGAGTTTTCTAACATCGTTGGGGCAATATGTGGCGGGGGTCGCGGATAGCGTGGCTGGGTTGGCGTTGTCGCCGCGTCGCGCACCTCCACCGCGGCATCGGTCTGCTGAAGAGAGTCAGCAGCAACCTCAACCATCTACAGCCATGATGAGAGGTAAATAAAAGCCAAACATTCTTCTTATTCAGTACACGCTTAGATTGCAGAGTATGTACCACATAATCCGATTCAGTTTGGCCGTTTCTGATGTTGCAACCAAGGTTATTTATTTTCATGTTACTTTGCCTCGTAGGGATAAATTACCTGAAGGGGTATTTACCTCTGACATATCCGTAATATACAGATAAACGTGTCAGACGTGTAAGATTAAGTGTTGATTATTTAATCACTAATATCAAGTGTCATAGTTATTAGACACTAATCTGTTTCTGATAAAAATTAAACCGTAGTGTTTCCTCTAAAAATATTGCTATACTTTTAAAACAAATTTAATAATTATATATTAATCTCTTAAGTTTCTTTTAACAGTGTATTATGTGCGTATATTGCCGCCAATGGACATTGTCACAACAGAAGGCGCGATGCGTTATCGGCCTTCAAAGAAGCGTTTAGGCCACCGGGAACTCTCACAAACCGAATCGCGACAGCAATACCATCACTTGACACGACAGCATTGCCGCCATTTCACGCCGATCTTATGTAAGAAAGAGGTAGTGGTATCCGGACTCGCCGACGTAATGCGGTTGCAACCAATAGAACTGCAAGCGTGGAGCTACTTCTAATTAAAATAGTAAGTTTGTTTGTTTTTAACACAGGGGCAGAAAACTTGGTTATCTGTTTCAAGAAGATGTACCTTTACAATGTGAGTGTTTATTCAGAAAATTGCTTGCAATCTTGAGTAATCTCTGGACCGATGCAATTTTGTTTATTGATCGGGATCGGGTTCGCATTTTTTCCGACTACCGGCAAATACTTCGCTCATGCTGGAGCCAGATATAGCTTCATTTGAATGATCATTTCAATGATCATGTAGGGTGGCCGGGGACTTTGTGTAAATTCACAAAGATTTGTAGTATTTTGTGGACTTCAAGAAAAGAGCATACTCATTTCTCAAAGGCCGGCAACGCATCTGCGACCCCCTTGGTGTTGCAGTTGTTAAAATGAGGGTTCATTGGTGAGCTTTAAACTGTTGTTGTCTCGCTTAAACTCGAAAACTGCTGGATTTATATTCTGTTTGTTGTTTTTAATTCACCGTATCTAAGTGAAGGTTTAAAAGAAAAGAGATAAAGGAAAGGTGAAAAACATTGTAAAAAAATTAGATTTAATCGGTATTTTAGAATACTTCAGATAGATGACGTTCGTAGTAGATAGACCTTTTGGCTGACGGTAAAATGATTTTTTCGTAATTCATTCGACCAGTGTCAGGTTTTATGGAAAAGATAAAGATTGGTGAACTGGCTAATACGAACGAGACAAAATAAGTTTAAGACAACCTCTGCCGGATACGCTGGCTGTATTTTTAAAAATTATAATAATTATAAAAATCTACATGACAATGAAGATTTTTTTTTAAATATATTCCTGGGCAAAGATACAGATTTTGTTTTCATGTCGGCCCAATCAACTGATCTGCGAAGTGCAGTGTTGCCAGTGCAGACCATAAAAATGTCCTGATATTGCATTCCGTTACTGTCAATTGATTCAGTGGCTGTCAACAGATGAAGCACGCATCCCGATAGCATCTCAGAACTGGTTCAGCTCAGAACATATTTTATTGCTTCCCGGTCATAACGAGGGGTTTTTCTGATGCATTGTCTGCCATGTCTAATCAAGCGTTGCTATACAGCTTTATGAAGTAGAGTAACGATTTTTTATACAATTTGTTGAAATTGATTAATAAATAATACATATAGAAAAGAAACTTTATGTACCACATTTTTGAGCCTTGGGCGAATTCTGTTTTAAGACTGGCAAAGACTTTATTTATTATTTATTCGTCTTGCATCTACCTTACAAACTAGTAATCTTAGACATATATATATAAGACACAAGTTTGCGCTTTCACCGCTAAAAAGTCCCCCTTCGTCGTGTCTCCACGATTCCAGAACACTTCCCTGGTCGCCTCAGCCAGCATCAGGATACTGGGAGTCGACATATCGAGTGACGTTCAGTTCCGCGGTCACTTGGAAGAGAAGGCTAAATTAGCCTCCAAAAGGAATAAGAAAATTATCCATAGAGTTTGTTTATAAAAAAAAGCGGATCAACAGATCATCAGAGACTGTATGAAATAGTAGGCCACAGCGTAGGGTGCAAAGAAAACGAATTTATCACTTAGAATTAATTTATTTTTAAATTAAACTAATTACACTCGTGATTCTTACAAATATTCACTAATAATTAACTTAGTGACTCCCTTACTAGTCGGGCAAATCTGATTATTAATCACGTGAGATAAAAAGCAGTGTTTATAACGATTAATGTTTCATCGATAACCTACATCGCTCCTTCTTAACCTGTTTAGCAACAGAGGTAGTGCGTTCGCAAGTTGGCTGCGGAAATCAAACAATTCGTATCGCGGTTTGTGTATTTGTTTTACACATGTCTCACTCGCACTCGCACATTAATCGATCGTTGGATAGGGACAGCAAATTAAGGGGAAGAATTGACTGGCGGAAAATGTTGTTAGGAGCAATAATTGTTTCTTGTGTATAGAACACTTTGTTATACAAATTTGCGGTTGGCAGTAATTGAAGTCTACAATGGAGGGAATTCAATTGTTTGTTTGATTGATTGCGTTGGCTTATTTTTTAATTTGGGAAAGGAATTGGAACGGATAAAGGCTGTTTTATATGTTGTTATTTTTGATTTCGTTTCGTTCTGCTTATTGTTTTCGACGAATGGATTTTTGTGGTGATGAAGGGATTCCATATTCCAATCGGGACGTCTCGGTAAAGTTGTATGTTGTTTTTTTTCTTATTGTCTTCTCTTTGTCCAGTTAGTATTCTATTCGTCATTGGTGTAAAAGAATTCAATCTGTAGGTAATTACTTGTGTACTTAGTACAAAATGTCAAATGTTAAAATCATATAATATTTTCCTTCAATTTTAAATACTGAATAGTGTTAAGTTTTTTTTTTCGCTGGGAAATGCCTTTACGCAGTACTCCACCCGCAGGTGAACTGGTATTCCGGAGGCACTTGCAGGCAGAAGTATGAGACTCGCTAGCATTGCCAAAAGACCCACTAAAGCCTAGTGAAGTCCTCTTCATCCTTGGTAGGACAACGGAAGCTTGCTTACTTACTCTGGACCGGTGTCCTGGATGATTTTATATCAGAATCTCAAGGCGGGGGGAAGAGAGACCTGAATAGGCGTCTCCTATCCATTCTCATTCCACTAATTGATGCAGACTCTCTCTCCCTCTCTCTTCCATGAGCCTCCTTCAGCGTTATGACTCTCTCACTGAAGGAGGCAACCGCTTAGAGTGTTGCTGTTTGACCACTGGGCGAACACAAAGTACAAACGAAAGCAGTCTCTATCAAATTGAAAAGGTAAGCCCTTACTATGCCGGAGCCAGACGTAGCTTCATTAGAATGATCATTTCAATGATCATGTAGTGTGGCTGGAGACTTTGTGTAGTTTCACAAAGTTTTGTAGTACTTTGTAGTATGCAAGGACAAAAGTGTACAAATACTTTGAGCTTTATCTAGCTCCAGCATTAGATATACCCAGTAAACTTAACTGCGAAAATCATTAATACCACTTAAACTAAGAACGATCACATTGTGATCTTGACAATGAAAAATGCCCTTTCATCTCTTTAAGTCTATTTAAGGAATTATATGAAACAGAATGGCATCACGTTGCAAGAGGAGTGCAGATAATAAATGAAAGCGTTATCCGACATAGTCTAGGAGATAAAGGACAGACCAAAATGTAAACTTGTCATTGATTAAACGATACGAATTTAAAACTTCTTTCATAATAAAATGGTAATTTCAAATCGACAAAAGATAAAAATGATTCCTAAGGGAAAAACCAGTAAGGACCTCTTTTTTTATGTCACAAGGGGGGCAAACGAGCAGGCGGCAGGCACCGAAGTGCCAACCGGCCCCTATGGACATCTGCACGACCAGAAGTCCAGCAGATGCGCTGCCGGCCCTTAATGACGAGTTTAGGCCACCAGGAAGTCTCACAAACCGAACGAAACGCGACAATGTCGATCTCGTATATTGAAATAAGATAAGTATTTCCTAAACTATTAAAATAAGTAGTGCTGAGTGATTAAACAACTTTTACTACCTCTATCTGTCTTTTCTTACATGATGATGATGATGATGATAGACAAATCTAGGAGCTTTGTATATAATTTAAGGACTCGATGGATAAATGAAAGACATACGGACCTCTCTAAATTATAGTCGTGGCTACTGCTGGCGCAATCTTTTAGTGCAACAAATTAAAATATTTTATCTACCTTAATACTTCCAGTCAAAGTAATTGAAATTCAGTGTCTAGAAATGGGAAAATTCTGTCATGTAGGATTGCAAAAAGTCTGACGTTTATTAAAAAGAATACTCTGTATCTTTGGAAAGTAAAATTCTGAAGAGTATATGAAAATTGTGTTATATAATAGGGCTCAAAAATGATATAATAATGACAAACAATTTTATTAAAGAAAACATGTGTTGTATAATATTATTTCTATAAATATACTAGCGGACCCGTCAGACGTTGTCCTGCCCGAACGTTGGGTTACTTACTATTTACTACAGTCCATAATCAGTTCCGTTTCTGTTCCATTTCCTATCGGCTTTCGCTTTGCCATTCCTTTTTTACTATACAAACCTTGTCTTAACAATAACGAAAACGACAAAAAATTAATTATCCAATTTGGTGCAGTCGTTCGAAAGTTATGCACGTGCATACATTTCAGCAGCTCATTTTTATTTGCGACTATATATTAAGATGTAAGCTAGCCTATCTTTTAAGTTGGATCAAACTGCACACGGTGTGCAAATTTGATTAAAATCGGTTAAGTAGTTTAGGAGTCCATCGCGGACAAACAACGTGACGCGTAATTTATTTAATTCAGTTGCACGTATCTAAATCTATTAGACACTTAATCAAAGTTTTTATGAGAGAGGGCGACGCTTGAAGTCCTATTAGTCTGTAGTTTAATTGGGCCGGTGCCTCCGAGTACCAGTACCTCTTTCTCACATAAGATCGGCGTGAAGTGGCGGCAAAACTGACACGTCAAATGATAATATTGTTGTCGCGTTTCCAGTTTGTGACATGTCCCGGTGGCGCAAACCCCTCCTTAAAGGCTGTTAGCATCCAGATGATGCAGATGATCTTGGACGTCGGTAGTAAATTAGATACACCGTCTACCCGTTTACCCCTAGTTCCCAATGTTACAAGTACATCATAAAAACTATAGTAAAACAAAAGTATGCAAACTCAGCATTGTCGTGAGCACAACGGCGCCGATTTTCAGCCTGTACTTTCTATCACATTTAAAAAAATATAATACCTATATATTTAAAAAAAAAAACAAAATGAGTGTAGCAGCCCTGACTCAAACGCTAATGGATTACACCCGCGCGAGTGAATTAGGATATTGTTGTGAGATCACTTTCAGTACACCCATGATTTAATGAGCACTAAAGAAATATTTATAATAATTTACGTTATACACTCTCTTTATGGTACATTTTACGATCACAATTTCTCCAAGAGTATTACTGCTTACAGCTCTCATTTTTACCTAACCTTTAATACACTTTTAATACCTAAAACACTATTCGTATTATTTTCAACTATTTTTTTGGAAATTGACAGCTTATATAGAATAATTGACATTTGTGAGATTGTATTTTGAGGGTTTTTTCTAAGTTTTGAAATGAGTTACTAGTCCTACAGTCACGTCCTCTGCAATCTAATCGGACCCTGGTACTAGATTGGTATAACGCTAGGAAGAAAAGAAGAGTATTTTATAGAAGCTGAAAGTTCGTCAGCGCAGGAGCATGTAAGAACAATGGCCCATTATGAAGTTTGAGTGATCGTGGCTTTGACACGTAGCCAGCACTAGAGGTGTAAATTCACATTTTCCATCACGCTGTCTATGCAGGTTAGAATAATGGCCTATTGTGATTTTTGAGTGATCGTGGCTTTGGCAGGTATACGACACTAAGGGTGTGAAAAATGTGAATTTACATTATAGGCATGGACATCAATTAACGATTAAAGTCATCCTGATTATTCGGTGTCCTATCCACAATTAACATGTCGTAACCAGTAATTTATCCACTCGTACAAATTCGCTTCCTATCAATTATTTGACTTCCACTCTTTCACCCCTCCCCCCTCCCCACACACACACAAACCCCTTTTAAACGGCTCAACCAATATTCAACAAATATATCTAAGAACACTAGCACGTTCACCTATAATACAAAAAGACTAAATGGAAATCGCTTCATCCGTTCGGGAGCTATGATGCCACAGACACACACAGGCATATCCTCCCTCCCGCCCTCTTTTTGCGTCGGAGGTTAAAAAGTTTTTCGGCGCATTGCATTCGTCACGAAAACATCAGTCAATGTACGAGTAATCAAAGTAGCCCTCCAGGCGATCAAACTGAAGTAGAATTGGGCTCCTAGAAAAGTTTCTGGTCAACTTTTCATCTATGTCCCCCTAAAAAAAAACATGTCGAACTATAAACAGAGAGTAAATGGAACGATAAAAAATAAAAGCCAAGGGCAAAAGGGCCTCATGCATGTGGTGCGTAAATATAATGACAAAAAAAAAGAAAAAAAAAGTATAAATGGATGGATGGGCTGGTTATATTTGATATAGAACCCCTGGAAAAAGAGAATTCTATAATTGGCAGACGCTGCATGTGCGCTCTGCTGCCAGATGGTAGCAGGGAAAGGATCTGGTTGTAACGGGCCACCATTGCTTTGTGGATTTGTTTATTTTGAGTTATGCAAAAGTGTAATGTCAAATATGCATTACCAAAGGTAAGAAGAAGAATTATACTGTGTCGCAAGCAACGAAACATAAAATTAAAGACACCTCGTGATACTCTTTTCGTTTTGAATATAATCTGAACGGGGCCACGGGGCACATTTAGTGTGGTTGCATTATCGGAGATTAGAATCTATAGCTGCGTTTACTGGCGTTATAAATGAAGACGTAGGTGTACATCACAGTTTGAAGTTAAAGAAAACCCGACAATATGATTGATAAAAAGCGTTTTAGATTACGTAATGCATTTCTCTCTTTATCTCTTAGATTCGAAAGTGCGTGTTTTGAAATGGGTCTTGATCCACCTATTACATTTAGCCAACGTCCTTATCCATATACTATCAATTTCTAATTCCTAATTATAAAAAATCTTCGCAATCAAAGACTAATTCAAAATCTTCTGAGAAAGCAAATTTAAATTTTTATGGGCGATATTTTAGTCCAACTGGTACTTTCATTCTATTCAACGTAATAACAATTTTACGTTTACATTAAGAGGCCACAAAACAACTGGATTCCCCTATATACCTTTTTTACGTGCAATTAACATCTGAGTTTGCAAACAGTGGCAAACAATCTGCACAATGACGTAACCATCTAGCACTCGACTGCTAAGCTGTTAATACAAATTTAATATTCTGTACAATTTAATTAACTAGTCTGTGTTTGACCTGCATTCATTAAGAAATATATATTGTGACTTTGTCTTTTTTAAATTAAAAAAAAAAAAGTCGAACATGTCTCGGGTCGAGTAACAGTTATATATTAGTCAAAGAATGCGTCGACATTTACAATTCAAGATGCTTAATGACACAAATGAATGTAAAAATGTATTGTAAAATTCGGAATTTAAGGCACGTCTGTCACTATAATAAACAGTTTGGTAACGTACAGCCTTATACTTCAATAAAACTCCATAAAAATTTAAAGCAGTTTATATAAATTTCAATTGGAATACCGGCGTAAATATAAATGATTGCTTGTACAATAAATTGCCTTTTTAAAGTGAATTTCGATATAAGGATTCGTTCAGATTGAAGAGTTTATTTTCCAGGCCAAGGAATGCAAGTCCATAATATTAGTTTAAGAATTCATTATATCATATTTTCTGTATGTCAGATAAATACTATTATTGTGTAAAATTAATATTTGTGAATTATAATTAATGGATAAAATTATAAAATTATTAGCTATTATTTACATTTGCACGACAATAAGCTATTATGATAATATATAAAACCTATAGGTTATAAATCAGCCAATGTAAGACACAGTATACCACAGTTTATATATATTAGCAAATATTTCAATACAATTACATTAATACTACAATAAAATTAAACAAGATGTTATTAGCTTTAATACTGTAATACAGTTTTAATAAAAAATAACATTTTAATAACAATAAAAATATAATCACATAAGTTATGATATAATATAACGATATTAAAAAGACATCCGATTTCTATAACGGAGCATTTTCAAAACAGTTTTTTGACTTGATCACGACATTACTGAGCGAATTTTTTCTAAACTGATAACTTAAGAAATAATAAAAATCTGTAGCAAAATACTTGCATTACATCCATAACGCTTTCTAGCATTGAGTCCAATTGCGTAATGAAAAAAAAATCTATTGCCGGTCGCGTTCTCATAATGCCGGATCAAAACATAGCTTCATTTGAATGATCATGTACTGTGGCCGGGGGCTTTGTGTAACTTCACAAAATTTTGTAGAACTTAGTAGATTTCGAGGTCAAAACAAAAATGTACAAACACTTTGAATTATATCTGGCTCCGGTATGAGAATAATTTATAATCGACGCGACCAGCCAGTACGTTTTTAATAGTGTATCAGGATGTATGTGTTTGACCACAGGTATCTCCTTTGGTATATTATACTATCCTAGAAACTTTACATAAACATGACTACCTACTAACATACTTAGTTCTAAATACAGTCCTTTGATCCTAAACTTCTATAGAAGACAAACGTTCAAGTATGTTTCAATCTCCATCCAATACTCACTTGCAAATTGCGTTCCGCCTAACATGTCGTCTGTACCGTGCATTATTACTACCAAAGACAATCAATTGTGCTGGAATGATATTTGCCGTCGGGCCCATCTGCTATTCCATTTAACCTCCGAAGCTGCAGACAGCTACTAAATGAGGTACCTTGATTGCAGCCTCTTAGGTCAACGCAATTTCACTATTAAAAGGAGATTGTTTTGGTTGTCAATTCTTTTTAATTATCCATGTCTATTAAATATTAGATTTCGTTTATTCACTACCCGATTCAACTTGATCAACATGTACTTTGAAAGTTTTTGCTTAATCTTTAAGTTTTCCTATTTTAATGCTGAAATTAAAAACCTATTATTTCCGCCTTAAAATTTGCAATCGAGAAATACACATATGACGCGTCAGAGAGTGAGGTTATGTTTTTTTTAATACGCAGAACCGCTGACCTAGTTCAGGCCATCGGCTCTGCTTATATTCCATAACACATGGTCAGACAAGGTACATAGTAATGATAAAAGTAACACAAGGACTAAAAATCAAGCAAAGAAATCTTACAATTCTATGATTAGAATAACATAGATTTTACTTACAATATTTCTGTTCCAAAATCTGCAGCAAAGACACGCGAGCATAACACAGATCACTTGCCTTTATTAACAATGCCCTGCCAAAGGAAAGTTGTTTCGTTATTATTTAAAATCTCATTTAATTAGAAGAGAATCACATTACGCTATAATTTGTTATTTTTCAAATAACTTAATAATAAAATCAATATTCTAAAGTTAATCCGTTTTTATTGGGATAGTTCTTTAAAGTTAGATTTAATAAGATACTACACACGGCTTCGTAATTATTGTAAATAAACTTTGATTACTGAATCTCAACGATAACAATATAAAATGAGTTTAAAACTCATAAAATGAATTTAGAAATCAGTCTCATATAACTGATAGAATCAGGCGTTACTTTGCGGAAATCCCTGACATGCAAGAAATTTAAACTACTTTGCGTTAATCCGCGAATGAATACGAGGAAAAATCGGTGTAATGCTGCAATCCGAAAGCTATACCGCCGTCTTCTTCGTCATTTACGAATAACCTATGTAGAGTCTATCTCCTGATGATGCTTCGGTGTCGAAGCGAAACGTGCGTTGAGGCACATCGTTCCCGGTGGCCTAAACTCGTCATTAAGGGCCAGCAGCGCATCTGCTGGCCTTCTGGTCGTGCAGATGTCCATGGGCTCCGGTAGGCACCGGCCTACTGCCTGCTCGTTTGCCCCCTTGTAACATTAAAAAAAAAGAAAAAACTTGGTCAGCGTAAAACTGGTTTAAAAAAAGGATCAATTTTAGCGTGATAATATACAACATTCCTCAACAAATGGGCTTTCTAATAACACTGAAAGATTTTTTCAAATCCGACCAGTAATTCGTGAGATTAGCGCGTTCAAGCAAACAAGCAAACACTTCAGCTATGACGAAATGTCGAAATCCGTGTGACAACAATAATTTAGCGCGGACGAAGTCGCGGGAAACAGCTAATCCTATATATTTTCAAGCTCTCTTTTTGAGACTTTTCTTTTTTTATCTCCCTCTGGGGCAGCAGCGGTTTTAAACTACCAGTAGTATATGAAAAACTATTTATCGGGTGTACCTTCTGCCCATTGTAATATAAAAAAAGTTATATAATGTTGTCTGATTTAAATTCTTTTTCTGTTGTTCGTGCATCACAAAGCGAAAATGTGACACAGCCTGAGGATAAAAATCTCTATCGTTTCTACATTATGTATGTGTTCCATTAGAGATTGACCTTCGGGAAGGGACCGCTCGCAGAACTCCTCGTCACTTGACCGATTGAATTATTTATGGAACTAAATATTGAATGGCCGTGCGATGTCGTGTGATTTAAGGGGGCCATTTTTTAAGCCGGGCCAATGTGAATGAGGAGACGATTTCTCTAAATAATGGTGTTAGCGGTGGACGGGAGCAGGGAAACGTTTACGCGATCTAATGTTGGATATTTGTAGCGCGTTGTGAAAGAGACGATGACATTTTTTATTTTGTGTTGGCAGCACTTTCAAGGCGGTCATTTTCTGATCGAGTTTGACATTTCTTTAATTTAATGTTCGACGAGAACGAACTCTACCTTGGGATGGACCTATATATATTACTACGGAAAGCGAAAACTTTTGGTACTATTTTAGGAAAATTGCGTGAATGGAGGAGGAAGTTTATATAAAGGAAAGCGGGACGATTTGATAATAATTTTATAAAATATGTATTATTAAGTCATTAAATTAAGTACTAAGAGAAAACATCATACATACCAATGTAAAACGATTTAAACACACATGTATACATTTTACGATAGGATTGTCTCAAAGCGCGGTCAAGACGACCGTATGTATATCAATTGTCAAATATAACAATGTCGTTGGACAAATACTTAAAAGTTTGTATATAGCTTTAAATAAGCATGTGGTACACAAATCTAAGCATTTGTGGCCGAATTTCAACCAAGTAATGTGATAAATACACAAAAAAAAACATTAAATAAACGAACAAGTCAATACATTTTTACATATAAAATGTTTACGAAAGGCAGCCCGAGAAGCCCGACTATCAAACAGATTCGATTCAGAGCGGAATAAAGGCTTTTATACCTTTATAATGAAGGTTTTCATTAAATAAGGAATAATATCCTTAAGCTCGTTGCCGGGAGCAACAAAGAATTTTTTACAATCTGCAGTCCATAAGACTCGCGGACATTATTCAACGGTTTACTTTAATTAAAATGTTTTAAAGCAGCTATTAAGGTTTTTAAAGCGCGGATGATGAATACGTAAGAGAGAGGTAAACACGCCGAACGAAATTAATTTTAGGGGAATATTAGGACGGCTTCAATATTTTAGTTTAGCTATTCTATACGAATATATAGAACCTCGGATTCGCCCAAGTGATTTAACGTATGAATTTCCATCTACCTTGTGTATATCTAAGCAATTGAGACTATAACAACATAAAACCTTGGCCATAGTAAATAACCGCCAAGATTTTTTGTAATATTGAGGTTCTCAAACCTATATACACTGAGAATGCGTGTAAGTAATCCATTAAGCGAAAACTTTCGAATATTCGCTTTACGAAAATTGCGCGGACGGAGGAGTAAAACCCCTTTCACTGAAAACCTGACTATTTTAAGAATGCTACGTTTTCTACAGATCTAATGATATGCATATAAACGTATTTGTTCCTTTTAAGTAGATTATCACGCGCTCTTTATTTTTCCTGATACAAAACCTGTTTTCAGTTTTAATTCTGCACTGGTGCCTTTCGATATAACATGCTCAAGGGCAATGCAAAATGTTTAAGGAAAATCTTTAAGCTTTCGTGTATTCTTTTATATTCTAGTCTTACACATCGAATGGCTTTCAATAAACACCTATATTTGCTCAAACAGGCTTTGCTTTTGAATGATAAACGGCAGCTTATGCCGTCTATTTCTGGAAACCAACCATTAAAAATTGGTTGAATCAAATATCTATAAATTAATGTTAGTGGAATAGTCGGAATAAAATACTTTCCCTTGGGAAACACTGTATTTATGAAACGTGTGCACATCCTACCACTACCCGTGTTCGACTGACTGAGATAAATGAATGATAGCGATGCCCCTACATGTATGTACATACGCAATGACAATGATTAATAGAGAATTTCCGGTTCAAAAACATGATATCTTTTCAGGTTTCGTGTTCATGTTGATAGTGGATCAGATGTCTTCTAGGTATAATGACGCTAGCAACCCGACAGAGAAAAATATCACAGCTACAGTCGGTTTGGTGGTTCACGCCGCCGGTAAGTATTTTATGATAAATGTTCCGCAAAGCTAGTGCCGGACATAGCTTCAAATATTTGAACACTTGTTTACTATGTGTGGCACGGGACTGTGACTTCAGTCTGCACGTAGTAATCAAACAAGTGTTCAATCTTTTGCAGTTGCTTGGAAACAAGACAATCACAAATGTAATATTTTTGGATGCAGTAATTATATAGTATATCTACTCGAATATTTTATATAGATTTTATGACTGTACTCATTGTCACTACAATTTGCTTATTCTGATTCTTACGTTACAATGAACTATTCGGAGTCTTTAACTAATAAATTTTTATTCTGGTTAGTTGATAGAGGTTTAAATATTATGTAAATCAACTGGAATTACTAAAATAGGTTAGATTATTTCAATAAATCTCTCAATCAAGTGACACCGAACAGCATTCTAAATCCATGACGTCACTTCTTGCTAAACAAATTGACGTTTGGCAAAATATTACGTCACAAAGACGCGACCGAAGAGCGTTTGCGCGCTAAAATTTAAATGGATTTATAAAAACGCAAAACTAACTAGGTAAAGGTTTGTTTTCCGCTGAAATATTTATATTGTAGGTAAGATATATTATAAACTAGTTTCTGAAAAATAGTCGACTAGCCTATTGTTTGAATTCTCTCGAGTAATATATTCAGAAATCTTCGTTTTATACAAAACATAATATTACAATTGTTTGAGTTTGTATAAATACCAATTAGTTATACAAATTGTTTGTTCCAGCTGACGGCATAGCGCTAGGAGCCGCGGCTACCACGTCTCACGCTGATGTAGAGATAATAGTATTCCTGGCTATCATGCTGCATAAGGCGCCGGCCGCCTTCGGTCTTGTTACCTTCCTGATGCATGCCGGTTTGGAAAGGTAAAAATAGAATATAGTAGTAAAAAAATAACGTTTATTGCGGTTATTTTTTGTTACAAATCATAAACAGGGATCCGTGACCTTCTAGTAAGTATGAAAATAGACTGTCTCAGAAGGTCTCGCTCTTCCATAAGGAATGCTGAGTACATAATTTTCTTTATTACTGACATCTTTAATAAAGTATTTACTCTATTTGTGTGTGTTTATATTTTTGAGTGTATGTGTGTGACTGTTGGTGTATAGGTAATACTTTTTTAGGTATGTCCAATATTTCTCTTTCACTTCCTAATAAGATCTTATTTAAAAGCTTGTGTCAGGAGTTGGTACGATAATACCCCTGCGGCGCCGAGGTTTAAACCGGGTCCCTTGCGGATTTCAGTCCATCCTTTCTACCGTTGAGCTAATGGGGCTGGGGTCTGTCTGCCTTAGGAACAGACGTCCGTGTGTCAGTAGTCCTGTATATATTTATTTATTTATATATTTATTATCTCATTCAAGAATGTTGATAGCTGCACTGGTTATTAATGGAAATCATATCTGATAATAAACTTCGAAGCAGTATCTTAGAATACGCTATTACTTTTGCCTTAAAGATACTCATAAATGTGTAATATTACCCTTTATTAATACTTTTCTTGAACAAAACGTTACTTTTGTTATTTATTCTGTAGTTTTCTAAATTCTTGTACTGGACAGCAAATTCCCAAAGCATATACTTACCTTATCACATTAAAAAAATCAACTTATGTACTGGGAGTCGTAGCAAGGGAGTGAAGGGATTTTTGACAAAATTATGGAGTAGGTATATATTTTTTTGTAGTTGCAAATCGTATTAGTTTAAAGGCAAACAATTTGATAGTACACTAGCTGTGCTCGCGACTTCATACGCGTATAATTATTTAAAAAAAATAGATTCAATTTTAGCGTGATGATATATAGCCTTTCTCGATAAATAGGCTTTCTAACACTGAAAGAATTTTTCAAATTGGACCAGTAGTTCCTAAGATCAGCGAGTTCCAGCAAACAAACAAACTCTTAAGCTTTATATAATAATATAGATATAGCTAAAAATCTGGTGTAAAGCCAATCTACTTCACGTATTCCTCTATTCCTAGCACAAGGATAAAGGATCCTCAAATCGAAGGGAAATTCTAATATTAGGCTAGTATTGTTTAAAAAGATTTATGAAGCAGATTTTGGCTGTATATGATAATTTTTATTTGGTTGCAAATCGTATTTTAAAAAATATCTGGAGAAATCAGTCCCAGGATGAAAACCATATTTAAAATGATATTTTCATTATCTCTGATCCGTCATGACGACTTCTTTTTGACATAGGGGACACGAGTTCCTCATTTTCATAACATCCAATTATTATCAACTGTAACCCGCGGGTTTTCATATTTGTGCGGAACCCTAATTGTTTTTCTAAAAGTTAAGGAGCCTATACATCTTATAATATAAGCCATCTGCGAGTAAAAGTTCCGTCGAAATCGTTACAGCCGTTTCCGAGGTTACCCATAACAAACAGACAGACAATTTCTTTTTAACTTGCGTTTTTGTTACATGTTCAAACATCTGTCTGCAACGTCGAAATTAAATTATTTTACCATATACATACACAATACCTGTAAAATATCTACTACAATTTTATTTATATGTATGTATAGATTGATGAATTCTGTTCCCTGACATATGAAGCATATAAGTCCAAAGTCTTAAGTTCGTTATTACGCATATTACATCTATTTCTGAAGATTTTAAAAATCGTTTCAAAAACACATACCGGGTTGTCATTGTCATGTCAACACATAGCTATAGTAACCTTTGCTACTAAACGATTAACTATAATTTAATACAAAGCTTATTAAATAAGTCCGGAGATAAGAATCTCAAGTGACAAAAGACACGCGAACGATCGAAGCTTTAGAAAAGCGTCTGGAAACTTCATTTGTATAAATCGATGGTCCCTACGTAAACTATCGTAAGCCACATTCATGCCATCTCACTTTTTTACGTTTTCCTAATGAACTGAATGAGTTTTATTAACTGTATTAACTCCAAAGTAGAATATTTGAAAATACTCTACTTTTAAATTAATAAACTTAATAGACCTCATCGAGCATATTTAGAAAAGTAAAAAAGTGAATATGGCAAAATGTGGCTTAAGATGGTTTACGTAGGAGTCATCGAAATTTATAACGAAGTGAGACTATGAAACTAAGGCATCGCAACTATTAAAATGACATCAAGCTTAGTTGGCGCTTGACAGAGACAATCCAATCCTCTCCAAATTACATGTACTTTAAATAGTTATTTAAATTGAAACTGTATAATGCCCGAGCCAGACATAGCTCAAAGTGTTTGTACGTTATTGTCCTTGAAGACAACAAAGTACTACAAAACTTTGCGCAGCAGTATTAAAATATAAGAATATATGTATAAAAACACTTTGCGTTCATATCGCCTTATACAGCTCTGGTTGGACATATTTGAGGTTTAATTTGCAATAGATGAAATATCCTAATTTACTCTTTGGTAAAGGCGCCAGCTTAGAGACTTTAAGCCGCTAGGTTTTAAGAGCTTAAGCTGCAATATTGGCTATATTAACCTCGACCTAAAAACTGACTATCTTAACTGATAATTTTTACACTGCACATCCAAAACCGTTATGAGATTAAAGCAATCGCCCATAATTACAACGTTATAAAGATCCTAACTAGTAATTGACAACTTATCTCTGAGTGCTTTTCTTAAGCGGCCTCAACCTGAAAAGTATAAGTATAAAAGGACTTACTCCGTACGTACAATTTCTAAAAAAGTATAGCGATAAAATTGAAACAAATAAAGATTATTTTTATACTAGCTGTGCCCGACATTTCGTCCGCGTAAAATTAGGTAAAAAAAAGTACAGTTTCAATTTTAGCGTGATGCTATATAGCCTTCCTCGATAAATGGACTATCTGACACTGAAAGAATTTTTCAAATCTGACCAGTAATTGCTGAGATTAACACGTTCAAGCAAACGAACTGTTTAGCTTTATATATTAGATTCTTCTATACCTGTTACTTCACTTTTTTTACCAATGAGTTCGAAACTGTACAAAACTGCCAAACCGATATAAATTCTGATTGTTTTGTTTCAGTTCCCTTATTGCAGAGAAAGTTTAAGAAAAGAAAGAAAGGAAGAGGGAAAAAAATATTAAAAAAATACTAAAAAATGCAGATTTGGTCGCCACTGCAGAATATTCCAAATAGATAATGCTCGGACTAGACTTTTTGACTGACGTGCTATGTAAAATTATTATTTCAAAAAACATTCGGCCAGTGTCACGTTTTATGCAAAAGACATACTTGAGATTGGTTAATGGAAAAAATTCGAACAAGACGACGTCTACCAGATCCACTAGAACACAATAATTATAACAACAATGTTAGTTTTTATATTTTCATTACAAAGTTAGCACAGATTAGCACAGCCATGAACAGAGGCCTACACTGCGTACATAAACAATCATCTGCAAAAGATGAAAGGACCAATGGTCAAAGTTAGAGTACGCGAGTAAAAGGCTTTTTGATTTAGTAGTGTAATCTCATGACATGAGACTTACCAGTAGAATATACTTGGGTACAATCAGCTGTTCTGTTCTGCACCAGTTCCAATTGAGGAAGCTCGATGTTTTCGTCAACAACGAGCGGCACTTCAGGGTCCCATTGGAAAATTAAATCGTCGGTTGTATGTGACACTGAAAGCATTAAAACTACTTGTAAATATCATTGTTTATTGCAACTTTTGAGAAAATGCGAACTTTTGTTCATGTTGATAGTTTTTGTTTTTTCGGACCACTTCAATTGGCAGATACTTTAGAACAGCTGCGGTCGGCAACGCGTGTCCCCTGGGCCACATATTGCCCGCAACCCCTCTCTTTGTGGTCCACGGCTGTTTTATTGGCCAAAGTATCTCTAATAAACAAATAATAGTTAGTTAATTACATTACACGAGTATAAAGTTTTGTCGTATTATACTAATATTTAGAATTTTTAACATTGCTCACATGTTTACCAACATAAATAGACTCCTGTTTCCGTATAATTATTTTACAAGTGTGGCCCGCCTACTTCAAATTTCTTTTAAATGTGGCCGCTGGCATCTAATTTGTTATCGATGTGGCCCTTGTCTCCCAAAAGGTTGCCTTCCCTTCGCGAACGATGTCGAGTATCGCGGGGTAAAACTGCTATTATATAATATTTTAGTAACAACGTATTCGATTTTATTTATATATATTCGTATTCGTATATATTCGTATTCGATATTGTCAGAGCGATTGATTCCTATACAGCTATTTCATGGTAAGTTATTTAAAAAATTGGATGAAGTCAGCTGCAAACCGCGAAGCTTGGGCAAACTTGGAGGAGCCAAAAGCACTCGCTCTTTCCACAATACAATTCAAATAAATAGTAATTAAGATAATTTAACTTTAGGTACTAAAGTTAAATAAATGAATGCGTGCGTGTGCTTGTGTGTGTATGTGTGTTCGGGTGCGAGTGTTGCGTGTGCGGGTGCGGGAGCGCGTGTGCGTGCGTGTGCGTGTGCCTGCGCGTGAGGGTGTGGGTGTATGGGTGTGTATGTGACTGGGTGTGTGGATTAATTTGGTTTGGGTAGTATCTTGACTTATGTAACCCAGTAACACACTATTTGGATTATCTTTAAATATAATATGGAACATTTGCTGTAAAAAGTGTCTTAGGCGTCTTCGGAAATAAGTTCATTTTATCGAGACTTCACCTCACGCGTGAATAAAGGGTAACGACCAGACTCGGGATATTTATGGCTAACGATCCCATTCACCGGCGCTTGGCTACCAAATGGAGATTTATGAAATATAAAATGTTGAACAACGTATGCCTTCAATATAATTTGTAGGCGATTACGCTTAGACTGGCGGAGATGGCGTGCAATTTATAAAAAGATGACAATTTACAGTCACTGATATCTTTAGCAGGTGTGAAAGGCTAGCAGGTGTGAAATGTATCAAATAGGTGCCAATTTATTTATATCTACACTAATATATAAAGGTGAAGAGTTTTTTCTTTGTTTCCTTGAACGTGGTTATCTCAGAAAGTACTGATCCGATTGGAAAGATTACTTCAGTGTTAGATAGCCCATTTATCGAGGAAGGCTATAGGCTATATATCATCACTAATTATACGCGGACGAAGACGCGGGTACATCTATAGTAAAATAAATCGGCAATGTATGAAGGAAACAAATCTCAAATTTTAAATTGATAACGTGATACAAGGGTAACGTTTTTAAAAGTTTATTCATATTCTTCTTTTTATACAATATTATAAATTCGCTATAATTATAGCTCCTTAACCCACCCCTGGATTTGCCATTGATAATGGTGTAAGTCATTTAAAAATATCGATTATAGTCAATCTCAAATATTATAATAATTTAAGAAATTAGATTCAACTTAGCGTGATGATATACAGCCTTCGCCGATTTTTTTTATTTGCTAAGTTTACCTATTGATATATCTACGTTGTTTGTTATGTAATATTTTTGTATTAGTGTGAATTGTCCTTTTTCTTTCCAAATTTCAATGAACTCTGGCAGTCCTACTTTACTTTAAATACCAATGAAGATGAAGAATATATCGCCCGCGTAAAACTCGGTAAGAAATTTTAGCGTGATGATATATAGCCTATAGCTTTCCTCGATAAATGGACTATCTAACACTGAAAGAATTTTTCAAACCGGACCAGTAGATCCTGAGATTATCGCGTTCAAGCAAACAAACTCTTCAGCTTTATATATTAGTTTGGAGTATAGATAATAATATTTGAGACGCTCTCAACTCTTTATCTGTGCAAGAAGGTGTGATTAAAATGCATATGGTAATGATTTCTTGCCAGGTCCCACTGGACTATTGTTTTAAATAAATCTAAATTACAAAGGTTTGAGTCCGGCGTTGAGTTAATCGATTTCCTTGATAAATTATTTTAAAAAATTATAAAATTAGGGTAGACAACTTTTTTCGGTATTCTGCTAATTAATTATGCGTGTAAAATGGCGTAAGCATGTTAGAAAGCTTAACCAAATTACGAACAGCAGACGTGGGAAGTTCTATTACAAGTTTGGCCAAGATTAATGACACAAATATAATTGTTTGTACATTAGGTTATAAAACAAGGGGCTTTGAACGCAGAGTCTTGGCTTACTTAACTTTTTGTTCTAATGTTCAAAACTCTATAGATTTTTCGCATTATGAGTATGCGTACTGCGGCGTTAAGACAGTCTTAAGACTTGCATGAAAATCAAAACTACTTTGTTTTAATCCGCGAATGAATACGAAGGAAAATCGATGTAATGCTGCAACCCGAAAGCTACACCACCGAATCCGCCACCATCTCCGTTAGCAAGATGAGAACAACCGGAAACAATGTGCCTTAGGGATTCCCCAGGCAGATGGCACGCCCGACATATGTCGATAGTGCCATCTTTTATTACATGTTTCCGGTAGTTCTTCGTCTTGATAACTTCATCCATAATTGCAGAGACAAAACCCTCGGTTTCCCCAAAGAGGTCACCAAATTGTAGTCAGGATAATGAATCACGGAGATCTACATTCGGCCTAGCTAACGCCTTGTAGAATGTACCATGCAATTATTAATTATTATTATTATGTAGTTCACATAATCATTTTATAAACACGTTATAAAGTCACATAAGCTAACATTAATATTTTCTAGAATTCCTTAAAAACATGATGTACGAGTATCATTTCGTATCAAATATATTATCCGACCTTCGATCACAAAGCATCGAACGTCTATCAGCAATTGTAAACGCGGTTAAATCGTTCCGTGAATGTTAACATTATTTTTAATTTCAATGCTACCCCCTACCTAACATTTACCCTTAAAAACCTCTTAGACACGGCGTGTATACAGAATTCGTTAAAGGCCCCGATAAAATCTCTAGTCCCTGAACAATTACCTACCAACACGCCATGCCCACATTATAGCTGTGCTACGATGTACTTAGTGTTCAAAAGAGCCCAGGCCTCAGGGATTTCTATACACAATCGAATTTAGCAGGGTTACCACCAACGCTGGGCGCGGTTGTGGTCTCTTTGGAGTGGACGTTATTTGATGTAATATTTTATATATAACTGGTTGTTAGCCACGACTTTGTCCGCGTAAAATTAGGTGAAAAATTTTAGCGTGATATATACGGAACAGTGCGTATGAATAAATAATAATAAAGTCAAAATCCAGGTCAGAATTATTTATTCATATAGATTTTTTTATAAACACTTATGAACGTCATATGTATAATATTATTATTTTTTAATTTATTAGTAATTCGGTGATAAGATTTACGACTTAAAAGCTAAGTTTACAAGGGGTCCTGCTATATAATAAATAAATACGTAATGGACTATACGACACACGGACGTCTGTTCCTAAGGTAGACAACGCCTGTGATATAGGTAACAGATGCCTGTTAGACACAATTTTTTTTTAGAAATTTATAATAAATACATACATGTAGATAATACACCCAGACTCGAGCCGGGAATCGAACCCACGACCCCCGTATGAAGTAGTCGAAAAGTGAATCAAATAATTTGGAGGATATTATTTGCCTTTTTTGTTCATATGCCAATGAAGTCAACGATCAGTTTATGCCTCAAGCACAAAATATAATTGATACAGTACATTTAAATGTACTGTAATATATATAATATAAAGTAAATTATTATTTTATTAATAAAATAATCAAGTTTCGCGCGAGTGGCAACCCTGGGCTTAAGCGTAATTTTTAACGCTTGTGTTTGGTTCCTTAGAACTTCGCACTCGCAAACAATGGACAATTTTTCGAAAAACATTTGACCGAACAGTTGGAGCGCGTGAAATTACAAGTCGATTGTTAGAACGTAGTGGCGATTTTACACACCTCCGTTCCTTTGAAAAGTCCTTAACTTAATAATAAAAAAAACCTTTGTTGCGGGTTTTTTCGTAAGTTCTTTTCGTGCTGGCGCGAAAATTAAATTAATAAAAATGGTAGGATAACATTTTTATGGTTTGTAATAATTTCAAAGTGCTACCCTGCGTCTTTTATTTCTTCTATTTTATTTTTAATTGGTTTTGTGTAAATGCATAATGTAAACGACCATTGCAACCAATAATAAAAAGCAATCGTAGTTTATGGATTGAGCGGGGTTTGCAAACATCTATTTACTTAAAGTTAGGGACTTTTCAGAAAGACAATCAAAATTATTGATGACTAAAATATATTAGTGAACAGGTCATAGCTAAATCAGTGGCCGGCATTTGAGTCGATCGCTAGGTTAAGCAGCTCTTGGCGCCGTCGGGAGGTAGATAGGTGACCTATTGTAACAATGGCATTAGTGACATATCGCGATAGCAGTGCTACCAACATTGATAGAGTATGATGAATTTCTATTGGTGATTCTTAAGGCAGCAAGGAAATATATCCGGGATTATTCACTTAAAACAAATCATTTATTTATTTGCTTTATGCCGGAGCCAGACATAGCTTCGAGTCAATGATCATTTCAATGATCATGTTGTATGGACGGGGACTCTGTGTAACCGTACAAAGTTTTGTAGTACTTTGTAGACTTCAAGGACAAAAATGTACAAACACTTTAAGCTATGTCTGGTTCCGGTATTATACACGTAAGTATAATATACTTTAGTCCTTGACACCCATGGACTATAGCACTATGTACGCTAATTTCATTAACGTCTTTAAATTTTGATTACCGTAGATAATACGGTATATTTTTAAACAATAAGGTAAAAAATTGTCTAAATTCAAGTTAAGTTTATTTATTTGCTAGGTGTTTTTTTTAAATAAAAGTTTATTAATCATTAAATTGCATATGTCAATAAAAACAACTTCAGTAGGTTAAAAAAAAAAGTGCTTTGTGCTGTTAAAGTGGCCGAATTGAAATTATGATTTTTTTTATATTTTCTCTTAATACCATTTAGTTTCATTTGATGTGCATTAAAACCTACAGTCCTGTTAAGATTTGTGAATCAATCAGAGAAACAATGTCATAAAAACAAGGAAGTTGGCCAAAGAAATGAAAAAAAAACTGTTGCTACTTTTTTTTTCATAAAATATGTAAACTTCAATAAAGGATGTGAAATTCTCAACGTGCAAAAATGACTCGCAATCGGCAGATTTTTTTTATTGTATGCTATTTCCTGTATCGTAAAAGCGGTAATATGCAAGCTCATTGCTGAGTAAATAAATAATACAGAATTGCCAAATTTGGAGGGACGGACGGATTTCACACTTTAAAAGGTCAATAATAATAATTACGCATCGACCTATACTAGTCGTGCTCCTGACTTCGTTCGCGTAAAATTAGGCAAATAAATAGATTAAATTTTAGCGTGATGATATATAGCCCATAGCTTTCCTCGATAAATGTGTTTTTTAACACTGAAATAATTTTTCTAATTGGAACATTAGTTCCAGAGATGAGCGCGTTAAAGTAAACAAACAAACAATTCTTCAGCTTTATATATTAAGTATGGATATATAAAAGCGAAAGGTCACCTAACACGAAACTGGCCCGTAGGCGCAGTTGGCAGTGAGCTTGCCTTTCGCTCCGTGAGTTGGGGGTTCGATTCCCGCCTCGAGTCTGGGTGTATTATCAATATATATGTATTTATATATTACTAAAAAAATATTTGTGTATTATAGGCCTCTGTAACCTATAAAACAGGCATAAAGTTGTCTACCTTGGAAGCAGACGTCTGTATGTACATATATAATTATAAGAAAATACTCTAACATAATGCAATATATAAATACAGCGATATGCTGCATTAACTCTACACGATTTGTTAATTATATACGATGGATTTATTAGAGAATTCCCTAATAAAGCTAATTATAAGGTGAGTAGGTCATCGACATTCGGTTTAGTGGGTGAGGCACGGGTAATAGATGAGTGGTGCGATTGCTGGAGATAAAGCATCTCGGAGCAGGCGCTCGGAGGTGGCGTCAGGAGGTGAGAAACGTGGAAACAGGGCGTGAGATAGAACTGCAGATACCGTCCGCAACCTGCACCGCCCCGCGCCCTCGCACCGCGCCATTCCTGACGATACTTGCATTTTTCAACCGATTTTCAAAGACTGTTGAGCTTTATATCTTGATGGCTCCCACGTATACTGTCGTAACTCCAAATTTTCAACTACACAATAGACCTTTACAAACATGTATTCAAAATATATGAAGTAGTGACGATTTTATTACAATTTAGTAGTTTTTAACGCTCTACTATAAAGTTGGGAGTTTGGGGTTACGATAGTTTACGTGGGAGCCATCGGTATGTATAAAGGAAATATGTTTACTATTTTTTTGTCCTGGTTGCCTTCCCCCACATCTGGCCCTGCCCATACATGTTTTCCTGGTCAAATTAAGAAAAGGACATTTTCTTAATGTTCGAAAATAAAATAAATACAGAACAAAAAAACACTATCCTGATTGGGAGGAGAGTAGCTGCGTGCATCGATACAATGTAAAAATTAGAAAATATAATTGCGAAATTTTTTACGAGTATGCGACATTGTGCCATAAAGTTCTTTCTCGCGAAAATTTTCAGAATGACCAGAAATTATGCATATCTTAAGGTGAGGTTAGAATAGTGAACTGATGGACTTGGTATCATACAATAATTATATTTTTTTATCCACCTCTCTTAACTCTCATTACTAGGAACCATGGGCAAGGAAGAAAACGGACAAGTTGACAAAGATCAAGGCACTTTGTATTTGATTTCCGAACAGAACTACAAGCACCCCGAGGACAAACTGCGTCCAGTGTCCATTTCCAACGGTCTCGCTTGGACCAAAGACAACAAGTTTATGTTTTACATCGATTCACCGACCAGAAACATCGACGTCTTTGATTTTGATCTTGAAGCGGGACTTATACGTAACTTATCTATTTTTATTTATTTTATTTTTTTATTTTATTAATATTTGGAAAACAAACAACATACTTAAAATAAATAGCTATACAAAAAATAATAGTTCTTATGTCAATAAAGCTTCCACTGTAAGGTATACAATAAACAAGTAAAGAGCAATTATAAAGATAAATCTACTTAATTAAACTGTCTATCTATACTTATATAAAGCTGAAGAGTTTTCTTTTATCGGTTTACTTGTACGCGATTTCGTGTTAGGTGACCCTTCGCTTTCTATATATACTTTAAGAGGGCAGAGTGAGTCTATGCCCGAGTTATCTTTAATATTATGTAATGTTGCAGTTTCCTTCTAGTGTCATAAAATAAACCGGACAACTACGAATCAAAATCGCGCACTTAGGGTTCCTTAACATCTCCGTTCCATCGTTCCGTAATATATATGTTTTAATTCCCTATCCACATTGTCTAGTATGGGAAATCTATACTTCTATACTAATATATAAAGCTGAAGAGCTTGTTTGTTCGTTTGCTTGAACGCGCTAGTCTCAGGAAATACTGGTTCGATTTGAAAAATTCTTTCAGTGTTGAGATATCCCATCACTCTAAAATTGAATCTAAGTTTTTTTTTTACCTAATGTTACGGAAGAAGGCACAGCTATTTAAAAATGAAAGACAATAAGTATTTTCGAAACGCAAACCTCTGGTTAGTATGGGGAGTAAATTCACGTAATTCATTGTCACATGTGACCTTCTTGATGACACGTGACGTTGTTTGTTTAGTTTTCAGTTTTCACTTGTGTCGACAGACCTCATGTCTGCTTTGCGTTTTTTGAAGTCAAAACTTATTTAGACGCGTTCGGCTTTTTTTGAGATGGGAAAAAACCATTGATTGAACTCGTGACACACGTGTTACCGTTACCGCAACCCGACGATATGTTTTCATTTCTGTCGGTACTTCCGAAGTGCCACTGATTCTTTTTGGTAACTCATTTTTTTTACACTACATTTCAGGCAACAGACGAGTTTTATTCAGCTTTCAAGCGAATAATGTGACGGGAGTTCCCGATGGAATGACCATAGACAGGGACGGAAATTTATGGGTTGCGTGTTTCGATGGAGGAAAGGTAATAGGTTTTTTTTTTAAATAAATAGTTTGCTTGTTTGCTTAAACGCGCTAAGCTCAGGAACTAGTGGTCCGATTTGAAAAAATCTTTCAGTGTTAGATAGCCCGCTTATCGAGGAAGACTATAGATTATATATCATCACGCGAAAATGGAATCTATTTATTTTACCTAACTTTAAGCGGACGAAATCGCGGGCACAGCTAGTAAGTAAGATAAGAGATAAAGGGGCAGGCTGTTAGTGACTAGCGACGCCCATACCGGTCTAACATTAACGTACTTTGATAAACGAGTATCACTTCCTGGTTTAAGATCGTGGGGGTTCCGAGGATGACGTCAGATGGCAATCGGTTATCTTTACTCGCCCCACAGCCACATCCTCTACAACCTAAGCGGACCCTGGTATTTAACCGAGATAACGCTAGGAAGAAGACGAAGATATTGTATCGCATGTTATAAGCGGAATTTAGCTGTATAGACCCAAATTCGCAAAAAAGACATTTGAATTTGAAAAAATTTCAAACTATCTTTACGTAAAAATGCCTTTGTCACTTGGCTCTTCTTAAACCGCTGGACCATATGGATGAAATTTTCCGTGTTGGTATATTCGAAGGAATTCGTAAATAGTTTAAAAAAAATATTGATCAGAAAAATTAGATTCAATTTTAGCGTGATGATATATAGCCTATAGCCTTCGTCGATAAATGAGCTAGATAGATCATTAAAAAAATTTCTCAAATCGGACCAGTAGTTCCAGAGATTAGCGCGTTCAAGCAAACAAACTCTTCCAATGTATATGTATTATTAATTGATTATAGAGACAACAGAATACGTTGCTAACAAATATAGTTAATAATTAAGATTATTTCAGCTTTCCCTAATAGTCTTGTTAGTTGTGTGTACTCACGGAGCTGAAATCGAATGCTAAAGCTCGAAATTATTGAGCACGTCTGTGTGCTTTGGCTTGATTGGAACAATTACAGAGAGAAGAATCAACGTTAAGAACTTTAATGGTACAAAAATATTACGGTTAAAGAATTTATTTCTCAAAGAATTTGTTAGAAAATTCACTTACAGAGAAAACAAAATTACAACTTACAATATCTTGTGCGATAGTCAGTATATAATTTTAAAGTCTACCCACTGACATATTTAGTAGAATGCAAGATCGTTGCCACAGTCTAGTCGTATCAGTATGATCAAAAAAAAAATTATTATTGGAGTAAATTTGTATTTTATTGTTGAAGTTTATTTTTAAATAAAAATATTTATTTCCATTATTAAAGATATAGACAATCTCTGTATTGATTTATGTTGTTTCAGAGCCTCAATGGTTCAACAGTAGTAGGGATGGACAGAAAGACAGACTACGATATTGGGGTATTAAGGATGGATAGAGAGAATGAACGGGATGGGAACGGGGACGAGAAACGGGAACGGGAAAGGGAACTGGGACACACAGTGTTTGTTGCCAAAGTTCTCCGAATTGCCTTAACTGATAATTATGAAAATTTCTGTGCAGATTTACTAGGTCTGAGAATCGGTCGTTAACTATTTTTAAACCCCTAAGTAATAAGGTTGGCTCAAGTGGATGAAGATGCGAGGTACAGCTAGTATTAATTATAATATTCTTAATATATATATATATCTTAGTACAGTCTGAGGTTGTGGCTTCTTCGTTTATTTAAATTTAGAATCACAGCGAAGCCAAAGAAGCTTTACTTCATAAATACCAAAATTTACTTACAGCAACTTCAATTCAAACAGCTATTTTTCAGGTCAGAAATTATCCATTTTAAATCCAGTTAAAGATGTCGTCACAACACAATATCTGCCCTACATTTCCAACTTACCAACACGTGATGTGACTGCGTCACATAACTTGTACTGAACTCGAAGTTCTAACAAGTTTTGAGACAGTCACTTAGCGCTCCAGATTCATTGTTTGCGATGGAAATCCCGCTGTGTGGTTGCATATGTACATATTAGTTATAGTAGGGGAGGGATCGATGCTAATTTTGTAGTCACTAAAGCGTCGTGGGAATCAATTGGATTACGTAGATTAGGTTCATAAACGATACAAAGGTTAATTTAAGTAAGGTCATGTTGTAGATAACGCCAGAAGCGTGGTTTTATGGAGCGCGTGATGGTTTTAGCTATATTGGCTTAAGGAAATAGCCACATTATATTTTCTGCGTAATCCTTAGAGTATTTTCTTTTTTTTATTAGCCCGTAATGTCCCACTGCTGGGCAAAGGCCTCCCCACTCTTAGACCACTCTCCTCTATCTAGAGCTAAACCAATCCACTTCATTCTTCCTTAATTTTATTTTATCAGTGATTCATATATTTCTTATCAATCACGCAAGTTCGTATTACTTGTACTGATAAATGATGTCATATGGTGAGATACAAAAATGTATATCTCTATCATTATTATCAACCTGCAGATATCTATTGCTGGATATAGAAACTTCTCAACTGGGTCAAGAAAATGAGAGGATCTATATCTAGGTCCTATGAACTACTAAAATTGGTCAAGGGAATGAGAGGATATAGATACTACTAAAATTGTTCAAGGGAAAGAGAGGATATAGGATCTACTAAAATTGGTCAAGTGAAAGAGTATAGGAACTACTAAAACTGGTCAAGGGAATGAGAGAATATAGGAACTACTAAAATTAGTCACGGGAAAGAGTAGATATAGGATCTACTAAAATTTGTCAAGTCAAAAGAGGATATAGGAACTACTAAAATTGGTTAAGGGAAAGAGAGGATATAGGATCTACTAAAATTGGTCAAAGGAATGAGCTGATATAGGAACTACTAAAACTGGTCAAGGAAATGAGAGAATATAGGAACTACTAAAATTAGTCACGGGAAAGAGTAGATATAGGATCTACTAAAATTTGTCAAGTCAAAAGAGGATATAGGAACTACTAAAATTGGTTAAGGGAAAGAGAGGATATAGGATCTACTAAAATTGGTCAAAGGAATGAGCTGATATAGGAACTACTAAAATTGGTCAAAGGAACTATGGATTAATTTTTATTATTCAAGGTTATTACAAATGACGTACCAATTTTTAAGAATTCGTATTTAATTAACTAAAATACAATATTGACAATCTTCTGGAAGAGACTAAAAATTAAAAAGATTGTTTTAAACAGTACTCTATAATCATAAATAAAATCGAAATGTCGGTTTAAAATGTAAAACTGCAGTGTCGATTTGTAACGTCTTATTAATATTGGTATACATCTATATGGAAAATTAGTTGCTTGATTATAATGAATCAAATCCCATTAAATAACTTACGAGTGGCACAATAAGGAAGTACATATCGGTAACGAGGTAAATCGTTAAGGAACTAATCAATTAATTCAATTATATATAAATTAATTGTATTAGTAAATCAGCTGTTTTAATTTGTTGCATTGGTTAATTATTACTAATTATTTAGCACAAATTTATGGTAAACTCAAATCTGTTTAAATGTTCTTAAGGTTTAGTATGCGATATCAATTTCCACAATATCAATACAGCTAATTTAATTTAGTGTATTAATGATTAATTATTATTGTACGATGAACTGTATCACTATTCAGAACTCGTACAGTTGTGAGCGAAATTGTTAACGATTAGAAATATTATTTTTATAATAAATAAACATATACAGGATTATATGACACACGGACGTCTGTTCCTAAGGTAGACAATTTAATGTCTGTGTTATAGGTAACAGCCGCCTGTTATAGACAAATATATATTTTTTTAGAAATATATAAATACATACATATGGATAATACACCCAGACTCGATTCCCATAATCGAACCCCGGAGCAGAAGGCAGGGTCACTGCCCACTGCGCCAACGGGCCAGGCAATATAAAGTGGCTAAGAGCGATTCAAAACACGTTTATATAGAAGGGTTCCGTATATGATACGCGATGAAGGTATTTGTTAAATAACTACTAAATTCAATGTCCGATTTCGCTGAAAATAATTTTCCTAATGAGTTAGAGCATGACTTATCATCAACATGGAAAATTTCAAGTCTCTACATCTAATAGTTTCAAGATCCGAGGGAGGGAACCACCTTTGGGCGGACGGACGGACAGAACAAATTTCTAAGGGTTCCTTGTAGGACTACGGAACCCTAAAAATGACTATTAAAAGGAACGTCAAGAGAAGACCGTAACTATTTTTTTTTAAGAATATTGGAAATACTTTTTATGTATGTCTAATATTCCCTTTTGCCCTCCTACTAAGCTTAAATTAAAAGCTTGTATTAGGAGTGGGTGCAACGATATCTTATATAGAAGCGTTCCGTATATGATACGCTATAAACGGATTTGTTAAATAACTTCAAAAGTTATTGCCCGCTTTCGTTCAAAGTAATTTTCCTAATGAGTTTTTAGCATGTTCTATCAACATGGAGAATTTCAAGTCTCTACGTCTAATAGTTTGGAAATGCTAGGTGAGTGGACGGACGGACGTACAGAGCGAAATTATAAGGGTTCCTTGTGGTACTACGGAAACCTAAAAAAAAGAGCGACGCTTATATAGAAGTTAAATCCGTATCTGATACGAGATATCAGATTAAATCTGCCTCTATTCAAATTTAAATATGTTAAAAACATGCTTATTCGTAAAGCATATTATACTGTCGACGAATATATTAAAGATGAAACTGCTTGGAGTCGTGTCGCTCCAGCTTTGTTCTTGATAGTTAACGTGCAAAAATGTAAAAACTCATTTCTGTAAGAACTACCTTTAAAAGAGTGCCTAACGAGTTTCTCGCTGGTTCTTCTCGCGGCTCGAATCTTCCGAAACAGTGGTAGCTTTTAAAATATTTAACGATTCAAAAGAGCTTGTAAAAGTCTACTTGAATAAAGTACCATTTGAATTCGATAAAGGCATTTTTGTTTAATAACTTCAGAAGTTGTTGTCCGGTTTCGCTCGAAATAATTTTCCTAATGAGCTGTTACCATGGGAACCAATTAAGAAGCTATAAGAGTTTCTCGTAGGACTACGGAACCCTAAAAACTTACTTGGCCGATATAGATTCAAGGATTTTGATTTATATTCAGCCTTACTGAAAATTATTTAAAAATATTCAGTGACGTCGGTTGCGCTCAACGCATGTCTACGTACCTACGTGAAGATGAAAAACTGTAATCGGGTTTTTCCACAGTATATAAGTACTTTATTGTAAATTTTCTTTTTTTGGGCCGTTTTTCTTTCAATTTGATTATGGGCAGCGTATATGCAGAAAGGTCTTCAATTTTATTTGTATGAATACATAGTTATACGTGTGTTGTATATTTATGCCGGAGCCAGACATAGATCATTCGAATGATCATTTCAATGATCGTGTAGTATGGCCGGGGACTTTGTGTAGCTGCGCAAAGTTTTGTAGTACTTTGTAGTATTCAAGGACGAAAATGTACAAACACGTTGAGCTATGTCTGGCTCCGGCATTAGAAAAGCGCCCAAGTGAAATCGAACTTTCCAACTTACATCTATTTTTTCTTAGTTTTATTATTTTATGCTTCTACTACTCATATTTTTCCGGTTCCATTCAAAGGCCAAGTACATTCCGAGTTCCGCCATTTTGATATTTCCGCATACTTATTATGTTCTTTTATCGTTATCTGTGATCTTTTTAATGTCATGAATCTTTTAAAATTGTAATCGTCTTTCAATAAAGGAGATTTAAGATTTTTCTTTATGTTGTTTCTGATTTAATTAAAGTTTATGCTAATGGTTATAATAGAGTTTCGTTAAGTCAATTATTATATTTTGTATCTTTATAAAACTTTCTGAGTACCTCATGAAACACACGAAAAAAGAATTATCGGAATTGGTCGAGTCGTTCTTAGGTTTTGCTAAGCATTCATTTTTATTTATATAAAATTACTAGTGAACCCGGCAGACGTTGTCCTACCCAAACGTTGGGTTACTTACTATATTCTATTATCCCCCGTTTATTTCCCGTATTCTTTATTGTACATTATTCCCCGTTCCCTTTCCGTTTCCGTTCCAGTTTCTTTTTGCTTTCGCTGTGTATTCCTTTTTTTAAAACCTTGCTCTAACAATAACGAACACAACAAAAAAGAAATTATCCAAGTTGGTGCAAACGTTTGGAAGTTATGCACGTGCATACATTTCAGCGATTCATTTTTATTTTCGACTACAAAAAGAGATGTAAGCTATCCTATCTTTCAAGTAGGATCAAACTGCACACGGTGTGCAAATTTGATTAAAATCGGTTTAGTAGTTTAGGAGTCCATCGCGGACAAACAACGTGAAGTAAAACTACTTTAGATCCATTTATATGTACGTATATGTGTCGCAGATCACACGATCACACCTTTCGCAACGCTCGCGGCACACATTCGACAGCTTAATCCCCAAGTCCTAAAGAAATTTTTCTTTAAAACTTATATATACGAGTGCATATAAAAGCGTAGTTGTTCAGAAGAGTATAAATATATGGACAGACAGATAAACATGGTCAGTCGTGTCGCAACCGTTGACTTGGTAACAACTGTCTAAGCACACTGTGCTCAGTATTAATGTCACACATCTATACAAATTGTTGTGACCTATAAATATGGTAAATACCCACTGATATCATTTGAAGGAATGACCTTCTGCGCATGTCTTGCCGCGCAACCTCGCCGAGATGCCCGAATTTTCCCGAGTATTGCCGAAAATTGTCGAGTGCAAGCTCGTTAACGGTTCGACCGAACGTCGCGCGATAATAAATCGCTGTTAATTCTGTTATTGTATCTGTTATTATGAAACTCTTTAGAGATTTAACCTGAAGCGTATGAGATGGATTAGCAGTGATGCTTTCAGCATATATTTGTACTACGAACTGGCTACTCCCTACAATCGTCCGCGCGATTTAGTAAACTTATTGTGATTTCAGTTACTAATTTTCCCACATAATTTGTAAGTTAAAGTTTTGTCTTACAAAGTAAAGTTAAATTTTAAAATAGAATGATTTTAAGGTTTTCTATAACAGAGGCATCCCTTTTATTTTTCTTTTTTACGTGGGGAAACCCGGTTCGGGTACCTATCCGCCACACGGACCGATGGTGGGTTATATCGGGCTCCAACCGACAAAAATCCCACAGTAGTTCCTCGTTGCCATTAGGCATCACACCAGCATACAGACATCCCTAAGTAAAGGACTCTACATGTAGTTCTATGTGGATCTCTAGTTTATTTAAAATTAACCTTGCATAACAAAATTGACCATTTTTTTACTTAATTCATAATGAGTTTTCGATTCATGGAATATAAATGTTTAACTCCACAAGACGAACCAATTTTAACGGTTGGGTAAACTGTTACTTCCGAAAGCTGCCAATTAAGAAAAGTTTATTTTCTAATTTGGCTCGGCCGAAAATTCACCATGAAACTTTTACACCACCAGAGATCGTTAAAAAATTTTGACAGTACTAATTTCATACTTATTGAAGTATGACATTAGTAATGTCAAAAATTTTTATATAGATTTATATAGATAGATTATATAGATCATTGCTTCTATTAAATAATTATAATATAAAATAAAATCGTTTCATTTCAGGTGAGGACCCATATAAAACAAAAAGTTCATATAAATACAAACAATAAATTTATATAAAAGATTAAAATTAACTATTCTGAATTAAAAATAAAATTTAATAACAATATAAATTTATATTACAATGCTTATATTAATAAAGATGAAGAAAATTTGTTTACCTAAAATTGTCTAAGCTATACAAATTTTAAAATCATTCCGTGTTCAGATTCCGGGGCAACATCAGCCAGTGTTTAAAGCCACATTGCTGGGAGATGTCGGAGCGACGACCCATAATAATAACCTAACAATATTTATGCCGGAGCCAGACATAGCTTCATTTGAATGATCATTTCAATGATCATGACTTTTTGTGTAGCTGTGCACAGTTTTGTAGTACTTTGTAGTCTTCAAGGACGAAAATGTACAAACACTTTGAGCTATGTCTGGCTCCGGCATTCATTTTATAGTTTCTTCCTGTCACACTTCTATCATATTTAGGAAATACTAATTTCTCGACGATAATTGATTTCATGCACTCGTTTTAAATTTTTGGCAGCTTATTATATAATAACTAGCTGTACCCCGCGACTTTGTCCGCGTGGGCCATCCGTATCACTTGGATATGAAAAATAGATGTTGACCGATTCTCAGCCCTAGCCAATATGCACGCAAAATTTCATGAAAATCGGTCGAGCCGTTTCGGAGGAGTTTGGCAACGCACCCCGTGACAATAAAAATGTAAGTATGAAATGAATGAATTAAATGAAATGAAACGAAACGAAACGAAACGAAACGAAACGAAACGTAATGAAATGAAATGAAATGAAGTGTAGTTTAATTGATATATGACAAGTAATTTTAGTTTTACTCTTTATGATTTTGTTCTTGAATATTTCTTTATCTATGGATATGATTTTGGTAATACAAGTTTTCCTAACGGAAATTTCTTTATTTTAAACAATGATACAGCGAAAAGTATTGGAGGTATTGTTTTTAATTTATTTATAGTACCTTGGAAGCTTTTCTCAATACAGTTTAAAAATGAAATCTTGAAAAGGCTACGGAATTGTTATTAACTGTGAAAAAGAGCTTTAGGCTTCCACTCTCTCAAAAAAAATCAAGAACTAACTGCAAGGTTTGATTTTTTAAAGTTATTGAAAGAAAACTAGCAAGATACTACAATGTAATTATAAAAAAGAAGTACAATAATATCTCCACTACTTTTGGTTTTATCATTGATAAAAATAAGAAAGAAGCCGTTATGTACCCTGTATACACAACTAACATACAACTAAACGCTCATCAGCTACTTATTCCGGCTAAACATATCAAGTTGTTGCCAGCCATCTTGCACAGATCGTCGCTTTTACTGGCCTAGAGGCACCCGAGGCTATAACTATTTGCGGTCTCCAGCCTACCACGACTATAGTTTGCAAACTTAATAAGAACTTTGACTTTTCATTTGAACTGACAACGATTGACGGATCATTGTATTGTGTATAAGCAATAAATATATTGCGGACGAATAAAAGGCATCGAGTGAACTTAAAAGTGAAACGGAATTGCAAATTATTTCCGATACACATCATCAGTTCATCAATTTTGCATTCAATGAGGGTGTTGAAACAAACCAATTACCAGTGGAGTCAGTAATTTCAAATGTAAATTACCAATTTGGGCAAACGCGACGATTTTCCAACTAACCGGTGTTATAGACAATTTATTCGATGTTCAATATTCAGCAGATCCGAAATCGGAAGTTTATTAGGGGGCAAAAAAATGATAACGAATTTATCGACTTCAATAACTTCGTCGGTATTAACTTCATTGCTTACATTATAAGCGTGTTCGATTAAATTTGCGAGAGCCTTTTTATCTTTTCTCCTTTCCATTATTTTTCTGGACATTTCTTTTGATTTAACTTTAGAATTTTAAATTGGCTTAAGTTCGGTTCGATTTTTAACAATTCTTCTGATATAAAGTTTAGAAACTTTAAAATACTTACTCCTGAAGGCTAACAAGATATTATTCCTTAAAATAGATATATTTATTCGAAGTTTCATCCATTAAAAATACAGAAAGTTTTTATTCTGGTACGTATTGACAAGTTGTCCTTCTGCAATATTAACGTTAACATAATTTAAAGAAATTAATTTTATTTTTTATTCTTATAATAATTAAGTTGTATTCGTTGGAGTGTCTGTTTTCTTTTGTGTTTTTTCTAATGAAATCATGTTATATTTCTGATTATATACCAAATTATGTTAAATATAATAATAGTATGTAATTCTTTGTTATTGCTTACTAATTTAATTGTTCAACTTGAAGACGTTATTTTTCTTTATATTTTCATGTGATCATTGTGGCCTTAGAAATTATATTCAACGTATTCTTGTGTTGATTAGAAAGAAATAAATAAACTTAAAGAAAAATAAGCTAACGTACCAATTGCTTAGTCAAGAATTTATTTTAACCATTAATTTCTGGTTCCCTTAGATTTATCCTAACAAAAATTTTATTCAACGTATTCATGTGTTAAACGCTGTTGATTATAAACAAAAAAATGAAATTTAAAAAAAAAGCTAGCGTACCAATTACTTAGTCAGGAATTTATTTCAACCGGATTTCTGGTCCATTCGTTCGAACTAGGGGGCAGAATATCAGAATATTTTGACTTGTGACAAACAATAATCGGAAAGTTCCGACTAATTTGGTCGCTGTCAGATGTCCTTCTCCGTGTTTTAGAGAGAACGTAAAACTGTGAGAGGTCTTTAATGTCACCGAGTAATATTAGTCGTAAGATTATAGAGATTTTCGGGGTTCCGGGATGATGTGAGACGGCAGTCGGTCACCTTAACTGGCCTCACAGCCACATCCTCGACAATTTAAGCGAACTCTTGTATTAGGCCGGAATAAAGCTAGGTAGAATAAGAAACGAGCCAGCATCTGAGCGAGTACCGACGTCTACACAAAACTGCAATACCGCAAGGTTTACCATTGGATTGTCGGCCTTTGAAAAATGAGTATATTATGCCTGGAAGATCCGTCAGTCCAGACATTGTCAAAATTCAACTCTTAAATAAGTGTTCTTCGAGAAGCAATTTATTTTGTTGTTAAAAAAATTAAGTATTCTGTTTTTGATGGCAAAATATAACAGGATTGACTTTGAAAGCGTCTAGATTTCATTTATAAATAAAGTAAAAAGTATTCTCGCCTGTGTGAAAATTCTACCTCTAATTAATTCATAAATTTCGTATAAACTCAAAAATTAAACTGTGTTTCACTATACAAACATCAAGATTAACTTTGAAAGTAACTAGACACGAGTACCAGCTAAAATGAGAAAGTCCAGCGCCCAGTTTATTCGGTACTGTCATATAAAAAAAAAAACCACAATTATACAGCGGCGGAATATAGTCTGCATATTAAAGAAATCCTTGTTCACTTGGAGCCGGATTTGCGAAATTTAAATAGTTCATGAGCACCAGATAGAAGTTCCTGTTTGCTCTAAACATTTAGATATTTCAGAGAATTCTTTAAAATTATGTTTTTTTATACGATACTTTTTTAATCATCTTTCCTCGGTATACAAAACCGCTGTCTATATAAAAATTTCTTCGAAAATATCATGATTTTTAAATCATATTTCCTTGATGATTAATGTAACCAGTGCTACGAAAATTTTTGAAAACAGCAATTGTTTTAAATTATTTCTTAATTATCTTTCCAAAGAAGATAAAGCGATATACGGCACATTTTGTGTTTTTTTTTTATATATTTTTTTTCTTATTTTATCGTTTTATTAGCTGCTAACGCTATTCATCGAAATGCGAGAACAATTCGTACATTCACATCCAAGGGAGTCTTATATAGGAATGTAATACCATTTGGAATCAAAAAGTAGCGCCTTTCTTTATTTCTTTCTTTTACTACATTTTTCTCGATTATTATTAATGCCATCAAATATCTCAGCCCAAAAATAATAGATCATGAAATTAAATAAAGCCCGTTCTTTGATTATTCCTTTACGTGAAAACTTTTATAGCCTTTAATTTTTTCTTTCCTGAATTAAGCGAAAGAGTTAAATTGAACATTAAGTACAAGTCATATATACCACTAAAGAAATACCTAAACAATTTATAATAAACCAAGTTGTGAAAGAATTCATCAGGATATAACAATAAGGTAAAGATAACGGAAAGTTGTCGCAACTTATCCAAGCCTTAATATTGATGGATGAGTTATTTAAGAGCCAAGGGTAATAAAACAAATAATAACATAGTAAAAGAACAGCAGAAAGATATGAGGGTTCAAAAGTGCGAGAAAATAGCCTTAAAATATCTATATCTGTCCTTTGAAATGACTATGGCTTTTACTATGACGATTTTTTTTTATAAATGATGAACGATTTACATTATACTACTGCATCTGTTTCTGATAACGTTATATGTAAGTGAGATTTAGACGTCGCCCTATTAACATTGAACGTCCTTAAAACGCGAATGCGCGATGCGACCGTACTTACTTCGTACGAACGTGCGATCAGACGTATTGATGTGTTAGAAGAGACTTAATTGAAGACGATGCGATCGCAAAACTTCAATGAAGCACAATACATTATAACTTCATTTTTTCAATATAGTTTAAGCTACTGCTGGCCCGTTGGCGCAGTGGGCAGTGACCCTGCCTTCTGCTCCGGGGGTCGTGGGTTCGATTCCCACCTCGAGTGTGAGCCAGAAACCGTACAGTGATACCTCGTTTTATGTAGAAACCTACACCTCCGCCACGACTTCGTACTTCTGAGGGGGAACGGAGGCTTTAATGCGCATAGTAAAGGGGACCTCAATCCTTCGCTTGGGTCGCAAACGATTTGTTAACCCCTCCCTTATTAAGGGCTATAGTAAATCTCACACACATTGCTCAAAATTTCTATGTCTCTACAACTGTTGTTTCTTGTACCATTGGTGCAAGTCCAGCCGAAACTGGTACGTTTCGGAATGAAGAAGTGCGTTTCGCAGATTAGCCGTAACAAACAGATACACAAAGACAGGAAAAAAATGCTACTTTTTACACCGTCGGTTATTAAACTAATTCCGTTCCAACGGTGTGACTAGCGCCTTATTAAAATCGGCGCATATGCAAGTTTACGAATCGCGATTAACCACGCACGATTCTATTTTAACCGCTTGTTTACGGAACGTTCGGTGCCTGCAAGGTGTATACTTACCTGATCTGGATAAAACCGTACCAATATATATACATATAACCGGTTTAATGAGAAAACGAAGCTGTTTTAGTCAATCTGACCGATGTCCCGTTGGCGCAGTGGGCAGTGATCCTGCCCTCCGCTCCGTGGATAGTGAGTTCGATTCCCGCCTCGAGTCTGGGTATTATCTATATGTAAGTATTTATATATTTACACAAAATATATATTTGTGTATAACAGGCGGCTAATGCCTATAGCACTGGCATTAAGTATTATTAATGTTGCGTGTGTGCGTGTGTGTGTGTGTGTGTGTGTGCGCGTGCGTGCGTGCGTGCGTGCGTGCGTGTGTGCGTGTGCGTGTGTGTCCATTGATCCAAAGATTCCATTTACGCGTGACGATATAGTCTTCCTCAATAAATGGGCTATCTAACACTGAAAGAATTTTTCAAAGCGGGCCAGTAGTTCGTGAGATTATCGCGTTCAAGTAAGTAAACAAACAAATGATCAAACTCTTTAGCTTCATATATTAGTAAAGATAATATAGAGTGTCATTAACTTAACGGTAGAAGGTATGGACTGTAATCCGCAAGGTACCCAATTCAAACACAGACGCTGCTGCGCTGGGGTATTTTCAACTAATCCTTTACTTTTAATACAAGCTTAGTGGTACGTTGGGTTTGAATTAAAAGCTTGTTTTAGGAAAAATGAATGAAAATAACGTAAAATATAGATTAATCGCACCTGCTTTCGTTGATGCCGTAGTAGACACATTTTTCTCCGACGCACTCGCAGCAACCGTTGTGGAACCATCTGAAAATGTAAACAATGATTTAACCCCTAAACCACGTTTCTTTAAACATAATTTGGGTCAGTGTCATATTTGATATTCTAGGTGTCGGTGTTAGTCTTCATACGCACGAGAGTTAAAAAAACCTAAACCTTTTTTATCGAGCAATTTTCTAACCTATTAGAAAATTGCTCGATAAAAAAGGGTCGCGTTATGGAAGCGCTGTCGTGTGAACACAAACTTAGGAGTTCATATTCTCAATTTGAACGCTTTTTAACGCCCGTTAAAGAATCTCACGTGCGAATGAGGTCCTATTGTCGCTTTGCAGGGAAAAACAGATGAACAAGAACACAAATATAATAGCGGGAGTAAAAATACATTTCTTCGCTTTTCAAGGATTATAAATAAATGTATGTAGGAATAATTGACACAAGGACGTCTGTTACCAAGGTAGACGCTGCCTGTATAAAAAATAATTAAAAAGCCCGCTGATATACGCAAGTAATTTTCTTTGGACAAATATACAAATACTATATAGATAATATACACCTAGACTCGAGGCGGGAATCGAACCCACAACCTCCGGAGCGGAATGCAGGGTCACTGCCAACAGAGCATCCAGGACACGCCTTTTTCGTAATAATAGTTTACAATAAGTACCGGGTCCATTGCGTTGCAGAGGAAGGAACCATAGCAGTGCCCGGGACTTGTGACCCAGGTGTAGGTTTAAGAGCGCCACCATCATCGACTTCACGACCCTCGGAGCGGAAGACAGGATTATTGCCCACTGCGCCAACAGGCCAGTCAAATATATAAATCTGCAGAATTTGTTTGTTCGTTTGTTTACTTAAACGTGCTAATCTCAGGAACTACGGGTCTGATTGGAAAAATTATTACAGTATTAGATAGCCCATTTATCGAGGAACGCTATAGGAGGTAGTGACAAACTACCCCTCTACCGTCCGGTGACAGTAGTATTCGCATCCTTTTTCTCTATTTATCTAATAGAGGTAGCGCCTCGCTTGCAGTCTTTTTGGTCTGCTACCGAATTGAGTCAGCGCGTCCTGGTACCAGTACCTCTTTCTCGCATAAGATCGGCGTAAAGTGGCGGCAATGCTGTCACTTCAAATGATGGTATCGTTGTCGCGTTTCGTTCAGTTTGTGAGAGTTCTCGGTGCCCTGAATCCTTCTTTAAAGGCCGGCAAAGCATCTATGAGCCTTCCGGTGGTGCAGATGTCCATGGGCGTCGGTAGTCACTAAGGTGATGAACCGCTTGCTCGTTTGCCATTTTTAACATAAAAAAAGTTTTAAATGCCAAGTTCACAAGGGTTCCTCATGCATATTACTACAATAATCTTTAACATTATTTCAATATGATATTTAAATGAGTTTTAGTCCTATAAAAGTCTTAGATTTATTTAAAGACTTCTCCTGAATATCATAGGGGAGTTTGTTATAAAAACGTGTACCATTTCACGTAAATGTGAATTTTATTTTAAAGGGCCTAGTAAAGTGCATTACTAATTGCTTTTTATTCCTTACCTATTCTGCTAGTCAAATCACCCACTTCCTTAAATTTATGTAGGTTCTCCTTAATTTTACGTAGATCACTCTTAATTTTAAAGTTTTGATAGCAAATTTATTAAGTTCAAAAACAAATATGTTTATAATAAGTATTTAGAGTCTATGATAAAGACCGATAAGTCGCGATTTGACCTACCAATGGCCACCGACAACCCGTCAGGCCAAGGAAGAGGTGGCGCGAATATTTGTAAGTTGTGAATGAGATTGACTCAGGAAAGAAGAAGATGGATGAAGAAGGGTGGGACACATGAGCTAATTTAAAAGAAAAGGTAAAGAAATATTTTTCCCGCTCTACAATGACGATGTAATCAATACAAGATACAAGATTTTATTTGATATGTTTAGGCATACAGGTCAAAATTATTATTTAATTACACATTACATTCATTTTATTAAAACTATTTAAGTATATAATTAAAACGATTTTCTTGCTTATACATCATCATTATTATATAGTACTAGCAGACGCGACACAGGTTGTCTTACTCAAATCTAGGCTCGACTCTTATTAGCCATTAATAATCGAAAAAAACGCCTTTCTCTTGCCGCTTTCGCTTGTGGCTCACACCAACGCATCAAAACGAATTACTAATTGTGTGTCCCGTATGTGTTCACAAACATAGCAGTCAACAAAAACCTGACAGCACAAATTCTGCTCGAAAAGAACTAATTACGAAAAATACGCCAACAGCCGCATCGATTCGCTTACGTGACACAATGGTGAGCCACTAATGACTTAATAGTGTGAAATAAACGTATACAGTAATAATCTTTTGTTGCAAAAACATACTGTGAACATGTTTGTTTGCTTGCGTTTTTCCAAGACTCTATACATAGTACTGAAGTAGACCTTTCTAAAAGTATTTGGAGGTGTTTGGATATATCTAAAGGTGGGCTTACACCAAACGAACTTAGATGTAGAGCAAGAACAAAAGCATTATTTCACGATCTTTTAGTGTAAACGAATGCTTATGCTCAGCGTTTACGTAATGTGAAAAAAACTAGAATAAACATTAGAATCTTTGTTAACACTGACAGAACAAAGAAATAATGCTCTACATCTGTTTAATCTAAAAGAATTTGATAGAGAAGGGGTAGAATGAGCTTTCACTCGTCTGTTATAAATTGGCCTTGATATTCCCGCTTCCCCTCCCCGCCACTTCACGCCGATCTCATGTGAGAAAGAGGTACTGGTACCCGGACGCGCCGGCCCAATTCGGCTACAAGTATAAATGTAAAATAAAATAGTTTTTCTTATTTATCGTGTATTTCAGTAAAGTAACGTTTGAATCACTATTTCACACACTCTTTTTCTATTAATCCCAATTTCATGTCGCAATGTAAACGTACTCCCGCACTGAAACACAAGTTATTCCACACGCGTACCGAATCCACGGATTTATTCCATCTAGGTTTTCCCCTTTCGTCGTTTCACATATGACAAAACTTTGGATTGTGGCGAAGATAACTTATTAGGCTAAGCATAAACATACAAGTTAACTTAGAACTCTTTATATTTGAAGTTATATTTGCTTTTGTTTCTTAGGTTTTTACCACTTTCTTACATAAAATCGGGGTAAAGTGACGGCAAAGCCCAAACGTCAAGTGAAGGTATTGTTGTCGCGTTTTGTTCGGTTTGTGAGAGCTCCCGGTGCCTCAAATATCCTTTATTCCGGTAACGCATCTGGAGCCTCCTGGTGCTGCAGAAGTTCATGGGGTTCGGTAGCCACTGATCACTGACAAATGAACACCTGGTCCATTTACCCCTTGCAATATAGAAAAAATATATGTTTAATAATGTAATAGGTAAGATTAAAAATATCTTATAAACTTCTGGTTGTGCAGTAGTCTGTAGGCATCGATAGGCACTCATAGTGAGCAAGGTTGACCGCCTGCTCATTTGCTCTTATCTAAGACAGGAATTTCATTTTGTGATATACTGCATAGTAGCTATAACCTACCTGTAACTATCCAAAGAAATAAAATTGAAGTGTTTATTTGTACCGTAGAAATAATATTATTCAAGTAAATGTATGTATGTAGTTGTACATATATATACCGTATACATATATAGAGGCATAGAATATAAATTGTAGTTGCTCGAATTATCGCCTTAATTAAAAAGGTTTCTAGTTCAATAAAGCTCTATTGTAAGAGGCGCAGGATACCTTCAGCGTCGATATCTTCAAAAGGGCTTTTATATTGAATTACTGAAGGATCGATACTCGGTGTTTGTTACTCAGAAGCCTAACTTGATTCGATAGATCCGAATCTCGATAGCTATTTGTTTAATATATTTTAAACGCTTACCTTGTGCATTCAACCTATTTCATATATACAAATTTTTATTACTTTTTGGAAAATAAAGAAAGGAAACTAAAATAATAAAATAAGTTAAATTACCACAAAGTTACTAAATTAGAATAATCACAGAGTAATTATGAAAAACATCGCGGAACGTCTTCAAAGAGATTTGACCCAAATATTCCAAGTTATTGTCTTTAGTAGCATCGCGATGGAAAACAATTTGTAAATATACTTGGAAAAAATGTTTTCATTAACGGTGAACCTTTTTAAGATATTTTTCATGTCTTTTGATATATAGGGGAATGGGCAAGGGAAAACAGCAGGCGGTTCATCTAAGTTACTACAGACATTAATGTATTACTGCTGATGTGTTGCTGATCTTTGAGAAATGATCACGTTGATTCCACGATCGTCCCTAAGTTGCGTTCATTCAGAAGCAACGAAGCTGGCAACTGGTTCCATTGAAAACTAAGAAGTCATCCAAAAATTATTTCGCATATACATCACCAAAATGTGACGTTGTGAGACACGCCTCATTTTTTTTTGTCATCTATTAACATACATTCTCAAACAACTGCACATTCCAAAAAGATTTTTACCAAAGCTATGGAATAGCGATGGCTTTGTGGAATCAGTTGTGATATAATATGATTCTTCTGGAATTCCTTACCTCGCACAACATCTCGATGGGCTTGGGGCCACTTAAGATAATTGCATAAATTTTTTTTTTTTATTAAAAAAAGAATATTAGGAATACTTTTTATGTATGTCTAATATTCCCTTTTCCCCTCCTACTAAGCTAATATTAAAAGCTTGTATTAGGAGTGGGTGCGACAATACCCCAACGGCCACGTCACTAGACGTGCGTTAGCAACAACAATGATTATTTATGTTTAGACAAAGACTAATTAAACTTAAAGAAAACCTAAATAACTTATTTTTTTTTTAATTTTTACTTTAAGAGGATGAACTAAGAGTTCAAAATTAAAGTTTTATAATAGGATGAGTTGAGAGTTCAATATAATAGCGTTTTATGTGAAGAAGTCGTGGCTTAATCGGTGGTCAGCATTATGAGTCGATAGGTCAAGTTGCTCTTGTTGTAATCGCGTGATAGATGGGTAAGCCATTCTAACACTTGTCTATATCTGATATCCGACCTCTTTCGTGTTTCGGAAGGTACGTAAAACAGTGGAACCCGAATAATGTCACTCAGCCACATTAGTCGTGATGTTGCAGAGATCGTGGGGGTTGCGAGGATGACGTCAGATGGTAATCGGTCATCTTTACTCGTCCCACAGCCAAATCCTCTGCAATCTAAGCGGACCCTGGTACTACTATACCGGGATAACGCTAGGAAGAAGAAGAAGATTGATAATTTAGCTGTAAGCATTTTTATAAATAGCAACACTGTTCATATTTAGAATTATGAATAATTCAGCATGTTGGATAATGCAGATAGTCCTGTCAACCCGCGTTAATTGCAATTGGACTTTAACGATATCAACTGTCAGTGACAAGCTGAGCTCATTATTAATCTTTATTTGGGTTCAGTGCTTACACGCTTTTAGTTTTAATGAAGTTACACTTAATGATTATCGTCTATATATTAATAATTAAAGCAGAAACATTCGGTACCATTTTACGAAAATTGCGCGGACGGAGGACTTTGAAATTTGGCAAAAAAATTCGTAAAATTAGGTAAAAAAATCAATTTTAGCGTGATGGTATATAGCCTGTAGCCGTTCACGATAAATGGACTATCTAAAACCGAAATATTTTTCCAAATCGGACCAGTATTTCCTGAGATTATCGCGTTCAAGTAAACAAACAAACTTTTCAGCTTTACATATTAGCATAGTTACTAGGGTGTGCGAATGCTAACCTTTATCTATAGCTATAAATATGCATCATAAATATATTAAAATATTAAATTAAAACCTCACGCACACCAATGCCAAACCATTTACACACCCATGTATACATTTTATTAACGGCTGAAGTCAAAGCGTGATAATGACAACCGTACGTTGTAACTAATTGTCAAATAAAACAATAAATGTCGTTTTATCAACCATGTCATACGCAAATTAAGATTTCTGGCCGAATAGCGACCAACCTGTGATCTCTAACTCTTTTTAAATTAGGGAAAGTAAAATGTTATACACACGTGTCTTGGCAAAACTACAAACAGCCTTTTTTCAAAAGAAATTGTATAAAGTATAAGCGTTTTATTATATTGTATTCAATTTTGCGAATCGCAAAATTGCAGGAAATATTTCAAAAAATTGATTGATACATAAACCAATGTTGATAAAGGTCAGTTGACGTAAAAACACAGATAGTCATTTTAATTGTATTATATGTGGGGCCCTTGAGTCAGTCGCTAATAAAAACGTCTCGTTTTGTACATACGTACCGGGCCTTAATCTGTTGATATTTACCCATGCAGGTATTATCTAATCTCCGATAGTGGAGTTCAAGGTTGGACGCGCTGAAAACGTATTGCATCCTCTCATCCAGGCCGGCGTGCCCTTTGCGCTTTTATCAATACGGGACTGACCGTAACGCCGTCTACCGGCCGACGTCAGTATCGCCCCAGCCTTCAGTGCGCAAGCTCTATGCTCCCCGACATTGCCGCATTTATAGTCTGTAACTCTTTCAATTCATCCTCAAATCAATTCCCATCAAAACAATCCTGTATTTTTCGTTCTGGCCGCGCTAAAACCGCTATCAACCCCGCGGGACGCTTTCAGATTCAAACTGAACGATTCGGTGGAACCCGCGAATTCACAGGCAGTTTGTTTATTATTGTACCCTGCGAACACTATTTTCAGCCTCGAAGTGTCGTTTACACTGGATCTTTCAGACGGTAAGTGATTGTTTTTTCAAGTGTGAGGTCTGATGTTGTTTATGTGAACGCGGCCGGGATGTCTGGAGAGTGTTATGGGCAGTCGAGAGTGGTTACTTTCGCTGGGAGCTTAGGAATGAGGTTACTCTCTAAATAACCGCGATTTTTACCGCGTCGTTTCTGCAATATGATACAAGAGTTGTGCGCATGTCGAGATTTATACTGGCGACTGCATCAATGCAAAAAGCAGCATTATTATAACGTCACATGTATTTCGTTGAAACAATTGGTCATTCTTTAATAAATTGCTTGGAACTTAACCAATAATACATCTTATTTTTTATTTACCAAAACAATTTGTCAGCAATGACGAAATCCTCATAATAAAAATATTAAATACGAACTCTTTTACGTAAATTCGCTATCTTTTCAGCGTCATGTACTTTTACTATTTCTCAGGAAAGCTAGACTCTAGGTCAATGAAAATGCAAAATTTTATGATGACGTGTTTAAAAAAGGAAAGCTTTAAAACAAATGTCAAATAAAACATTATTTAAAAAATAGCAATTTCACAAAAGATATTCTCTCAAACAAATACAACGAAATATAAATATACGAATATTTAATACGAAATATTTTTCTGATACAAATTATAAAAAAAATAATGAATAAGAGTTATTCAAATTCAAATTTTAAATACGTGCATTGACGTGCGTCACGTGTAAGCAGCTTATGTACATTTGCTTTTACCCTAAACGCAAATAGCTAATTTAAATGTCAGTGCCTTAACTAACTCTGCAATATAATTACGTTACCAATAGGGTTGCGAATCATAATTATATAAATCAGTACGAATTATTTTTTTAATATGAATTGTACTCTATACTTCTTCACTAGATGGCGTTCATCAACGATAGCGCTTACATAATGCAGTTTTTAAAAAGATGGCGCTCCCTGTCGCATTCGCTTTCATTTCCCGCGTAAATTGCTTGAAACTTGTAAAACATGAACTTGAAATGAAAAACAATAATGAAAAGAACGCTAAAACGCTTTTTCTCTTCATAAGAACCGACCATTTTTATAAGGACCAACGTATGTATTTTTTTTTAATTCCTTGGACTAAGGAATATATAAAAATACATACATAATTTGGTTTAACTCAGTGATTCTCAATCTTTTTTTTGTTGCGGCACATATTTACTGATTTAAAAATTTTGCGGCACACAAAGAAAAAGATAAAAATTATTTACTTACTACAACACACTGCATAAATAGTTTATGACAAAAATTTTAAAATTAAATAATTTATTTTTTTGTGGATTTAAATACATATTCATGTTAAAAAAAAAAAATCTTTTTAAATGATTGTGAGAAAAACTAATTTGTAGGCACAATAAAACTCGTAATTTCAAAGTAACTTTTCTTTACTGACTGACCATAGTTAAAAACTCTACTATTCTCTATTACTCCTAGTCTTTCACATCCACAGAGTAGCAATGTCACTCCAATGTCGCCGACACCAAAGATTGCTGTTCGTAATCTTGATCTGTATAAAATGTTGACAACATGATATAATTTAATAATATTAACATTATTATATATTTGCAAAATTTGGCGGCACACTTTTGAAATGTGGCGGCACACAAAAGAGCCGCGGCACAGTGGTTTAACCGTTCACTACTTTACAAGGGAATAGACTATAGAGATTAAACATAGACATTATTATTTTTATGTACTATGCGTTCAATCAAACTTAGGTCTTGTGTCTAACCGATCATAATGATCACAAATGCATTCAAAACAAAAGTTTACGGCACTTAAATTATAAAGAAAGAATGTCGGCACGGTTACCGGAACAGTGCCGCGAGTAAAATGATTTTTTTCCGTCTTAAATAATTCCCAACGCGTCGGTGTCGATTACGGTAACAGTGTCGTGAGTTCGTGGCATTTTTTGGTAGGTAAACATACCAAAAAACGCGCAAAGCCTAAAGTTTTCACTTCAAACAAATAGGACACAATGTTGTCAACCCTATTAATTAGCTGGTCACTCGTGAAACTGTTTGCGTCTTCTGTATGTATACATTATGGAATCTGTTGAGCGAAATACAAGAATAGCCAGCTTATGTAGTAACAGACAGACAAACGCAATTGTGGTATATTTTTATTCAGTAAATTGCCAGTGTTCGCCTAGTGGTTGAAATTTGACCATATTTAATTATAATTGAAACTTAAATCTCTGACTGCCTCGTTGGCGCAGTTGGCAGAGACCCTGCCTTTCGCTCCGTGGGTTGTGGATTCGATTCCCGCACCGAGTCTGGGTATATATTTATACAAGTATGTATATAATTACATATTTAAAAAAAATGTGTAAGTTTCAGTCTGCTGTTACCTATAACACAGGCATTAAGTTGTCTACCTTAGGAAGACGACCTGGTGTTTATAGTTCTATGTATTTGTTATTATTATTTATTAAATCGAAGTATACAAATAAAACCAAAAGGTCACCTATGACGAAATCTCGAAAACCACGGGACATACAAGGATGAAATTTTGCAAGGGGGTAGTTTATAGTTAGCAGAAATACGCTAAGAGCGGATTTTTTTAGATGAAGTAGTTCTAAGGGCTGTTTCATGATTAATTTTACGCCTATTAAGTCGCGGGTATTAGCCAGAACACTATAAAGTTTTAGCGATATTAATTACTAGTTGTTTCCCACTACTTTATGGAGGTTGTTTTCAACTTTCATACATGCTTTCAACCCCTATTACACCCCCTTCAAACATTATTTTCGTAACAAAATGCATTCCATGTCCTTTTCCAAAGTCTACTCTATCTCTTTAGCAAAATTCATCAAAATCGGTTCAGCTGTTTAGGCGTGAAAACGTAACAGACAATATTTCACATTTATAATATGTACTTACACAGAACGGTAGAGTGCTTACAGTCTAAAAATGCACGTCCCTCCAAAGTATTAACCTCTACATGAAAAATAGCGTGTAGGTGCAAACACGCAAGCTCGTTAATATCACTGGCTTGCAGCGCGTGGTTAAGTTTGAGTTTACAATAAAAACGCTGCACAAACACAAGCAAGCGTTGCTATTAATTAGTGGAGCGGCGTGCATTTTTAGACTGAAACATCTATACTGTACCACAACAACGTTAAAAATACTTTGTTTTGGACGCAACCTAAGGAATTTTTGAATCGTCGCTTATTTATAAGAGTGTACACACTAAAATAAATCTCTTTTTAGAGCGTCAACACACTAGATACAAGTCTGTCAACGTTTATTTACACGCCTTAATCAGTGGCTCAATATGAGGAGGTCGATTGCTAGGTTCAGTAGCTCTTGCTGCAACCGGGTGATAGATGAGTGACCCGTTCTGACTGATTTATGTTTGATATTTGACCTCCTCCGTGTTTCGGAAAGCACATAAAACAGCGCGACCCGATTAATGTCACTTTGTGATATTAATCGTAAGGTCGTAGGCGTTCCGAGGATGTCAACTTAACTGGCCACACAGCCACATCTTTTACAATCTAAGCGGATCCAGGTACTTGACCGGGTTAACGCTAGGAAGAAGAAGAATTAACGGCTCAACAAACGGCCGCGGTTCTTTTTTCGACGTGACTCTTTGTACCTATGTTTAAAAAAAACCGTCATGGCAAACATCCTGACAATCGATAACGTTCTTGTACATAGAATGTCAAACAAATAGCATATTTCTTATTATTACTCTAATTTGCCGAATTTTATTAAAATAACAAACATACATAATACTGTAAAATCATTCAAATCTGACCTAAACCTGATGTGACAAAAGTAAAAATGATTTTACTCAAATACAAGAGACTCGGAGGAAGCACTCGACAGACTTGAATATTTTTCACTATAAAACATGTCCCTTGAGCTGATGTCTACTATAGTCGGTATCGACCATAGATAGGCGTTAGTACGATAACAAAGCGATCACATCTCTGGACGCAGAATTAAAATTCTCTAGTGCGCTCAGGACTATTCATAACTCAACATCCAATTATAAAAGTGCGGAGGGCGGTACAATCGCTTGCATAATCCTGTATTTACCATCCTTTGTGCCCAACAAATATCGTTGTACGTATTATACGCACTTTTGCGTCCTGCCCGGTATTTAAGGATCGTGAGAATGTAGGCCAAGTTCAGGGTCGCGGTGCAGCGCGCGTTTGTTTTGATGTTTTTGGGGTTGCGAAATGTTTACTCGCGGTGCGATTATCCCATTGATTTCTCCACGTCAGCCATGTGTTTTGTGACGCAATACCCCGTCGAAATTTCTGCAGCAATATGATTGATAAGGGGTAAAAAATCCTTTTAATCTTTTCTTCAAACTAACTTTAATCTGCAAAAAAAAAACTTATTATTTTCTTCTTTAATGTATATAGGCAAGTTTTAAACAAGCCAGAATATTTTGTCATGGTCTAGTACAAGGGTCCGCTTAGATTGCAGAGGATGTGGCTGTGAGGCGAGTTAAGACGACCGATTGCCATCTATCGTCATCCTCGGAACCCCACGATCTCCACAACCTCGATGCCACGACTTAGGGACCCTCAAGAAAAGAGCATACACTTTTCTCAAAGGCCGACAATGCATATATTTTCACAATAAACATTGATTTTCACAAATAAGGTACAAATTAATAGGTATGATGCTTGTAGGTTTCACATCAGACCTAATAGATTACAACATGGCAGAATTACATAGAACCATCCCACGATCTGTACAATGCTCGAATTAAACGGCAGAGTCCCACGGTGTAGCGGTTAGGGTCTTCACTGTATGGAAACTTTTTTGTAGTGAAAATTTCTTTAAGCAGGTTGGACATTTTGACTGTACCGACACTTTTAAAGGCAGTGGAACGCAGCCTCTGTATGTTCGAGTGTTCACTTCGGTCCCGGAGAGCCACTGTGTTTGTTTTTATTGCTTTGAATTCAATCGAAATTTTTTAATTCGCTTACGTTTTAAATCAATCCTTGTGAAAGCCATTTTTTATCGTAAATATTTTTTTATAATAATATTCCTTATTAGAATGTTGTATCCTCGCACCCTGGTCTGAGTACAGTCCGTATAAAACTCAGTCACCAAAATCAATCGCCAAACTCAGTCGAGTATACTACCACTGGCAACAACTGTAACCGAACTGTAAGCACTTTTGCAAAGACCTCATTCAGTCATGCATGCCTCAACATACCCCTTCTCTAATAGCAAAGGCAATCTTAGTCACCAGCGGAATTATACAATACACAAAGTGTTTGGCTCTAGTTATTTCTACCGTTGTATTTTCCCAGTCAGGGGAGGGACTTTTTAAAGTAAAAGTTTAACTAATAAATAAAACTGAATCTTGTTTACTTGAGCGCGCTTATCTCAAGAACTACTGCTTCGATTCGAAAATTTCTTTTAGTGTTAGATAGCCCATTTATCAAGGAATGCTATAGGCAATATATCATTACTCTAAAATTTATCACTTAATTTTATGCGGACGAATTCGCGGGTAACAACTACTCTTCTATAGGCAGGTTTGGATGGGGAATAAATTTGTGTTAGTTGTCATAGGCACGATCACGTGAGCATGAGTTCTGTTCGTTTATATAGTTTTAAGATTTCCCCAGCAGTCCCCACGACTATGTTGTGTGTGGTCTCGTTATATAACAAGGGGCAAACGGGATGACTTGAGTGTTTACCGACGTCCATAGACAACTGCATTACCAGAAGGGTGGCAGATGTACGATTTTTTTATATTCTGATACCAAAAACAGCCTGCGATAACCCTAGCTGCGAGCGGTGCATCTGCAAGGCCGAAGTTTGCCGCAGTGCGACAGGCCCCGGCATCTAAGGCCTTGCTTTTTAAAACAATGCTTAAACAAGTGCACTCATCACATAAGCTTTGCCTTGGAGCTTTGATACAAAACGATATGTAAAATAATATGATGTAAAAGTTTAGAACATTTTGGATATTGTAGTATTGAAATCATTAATCTCCACTCATCCATAAAATCTATTCAAATAAGTAAATAAGAAGTATCTCTTTGTAATGTTGAAATAAATTTATTTTATATAGAAGCTAATCTCCGCCACGCCACGCGACGTCAATGTAAAATATTACATATTACTAGCGGTTACGGCAAACGTTGTCCTGCCCGAACGTAAAGATCGATAAAATAACCTAGATCCCGACTGCAGCGCCATCTGCCGAGCTGATTTGTGAATCTAAACCATCCTGTGGCTGTGGGGCGTGTTACGACGATCGATTGCCATACAACATCATCCTCGGAACCCCCACGATCTCTACAACCTTACGACCTGCTGGTTTATCATAATTAATTTGTTTGTATTTTGTCAAAATATATATATAAAGATATAAATAAAGTCGAAACGTCTGTTAGTAATTTGTTTTTAATAATTGCATATACGACTATACGATACCTATAACAGAAACAGTTTTAAAGATTACCCGATTAAAAGAACAGAGAAACAGAGAACAGAGATTAAAAGAACAAAAATGTAAAAATCGTTTTGAAGTTTACTCCTTAAGAGACAATATAAGGCCCGTGGTATTTAAAAATATAGGTAGTAAAATAGCATGTGTCCGATGTTACGCGTCCCAGTGTTACGCTTGCCACTTCCCTTAAACACTACGCATAGAGAAAAGGGAAAAGGGGGGAAAGGTGGGCTAAGGTGGACGAAGATGCGCGAGGGTGGGCCAAGGTGGGCGAATATGTAAGGAAACCTCCAGTCGAGCGTTGGAGCTGACACACACAAACTTACAGTATAAACAGTACATAGAGAAAAAATATACTGTACTCGCTCATTAGGTTTCTTTTCTCTATAGTTTTATAGGAATTTTCCTCAATTTTCGACCGCTTTTAGATTTCCTCGTAAAAGTTTCTGAATCGATACAGAGTCCCGTCCTTGATGACATTCTTTCTTAACTATTCGGATCGTGGTGTTCGCCGAACTAATTTTATCCAGACGCAATAATACGCTCATTCATATATACCAGAGACCGCCGGCTGGTTGAAATTCGCCCACAAACCTTTTTGCGTATCACATGCTTAGTATAACGACATATATTGTTCTATTTGACAACTAATATAACATACGGTTGTCACGATTACGCATGATCATATTCATGTGTGTATAAATAGGTGTAAACCGTTTGGCATTGGTGTGCGTGTGATTTTAGTTTAATAATTTAGCATGTATGTGATAGTGTGTGTGTGTGTATACATATATATAGATTACATATACTAAAGGGAATATTAGACATGTAAAGTATTACATATCATTAATAGTTCTCTACAAAAATATAATTAACCACATGGATCAAGCCGTATATATAATATATTCTAGTTAGTTTGTACAAATTTTCAGTACTACAAGATAAAAAAAATTAACATTTCGTTGTTAACAGGTTTCCCACAGAACCGTGTTAGGGCAAACATATTTACCATGGCTTGTAAGGTCAATGGAACGATTTGCAACACTTAAAATAAAGCCCAATTTAAAAATAGCCTCTATTTAGTATGCTGACAATAACCGCGTCCATGCAAATCGTATGCGAAGTACAAACAGCTCCATTTGAATTGCATCAGCCGGCCATTTAGAATTTACATTTCGTGATTGTCAATTGTTCAGTTATACGGTCTCTTTAAATTTGCCGGATTGTATTTGCACTTAGTTTCGTGTTACGCGACCGGATTTGGAAACGACGGAGATGTCAAACAAACTGCAAGGTGTGTTACCTTCGCGATTTTGCCGGTGTATCTCTTGCCTAGTAACAAAGATAGGTACGGACCGACCACTTTGTGGCTGGATATAGGTAATTTGAACTTTATTTGCTTGCAAATAGAATTCATAATTTCTTTGGCGACTATATTTTTCAGTGTAGTTGTATAAAGACATGAGGGCGACAAGCCGGCCAAAGCGGTTTTTATTTTAGTACCAAATATTTCACAGCCGTGTTTTTTGTTGAAAGAAAATTAAATATTTCTTGTTTGTAATATACGTGAAATTTTTATCATAACTCGTTGCCGGGCGAAAGAATGCAGGAGTTTTTTTTGCAAATTTATATCTGAGAGGATTTCGAGATAATGAATTTATAATAAAATTTCTTTTTTTTAATGCCAGGAGTAGTTTTAAATATATGGACCTACACCGGCAGCTGTATTCCACCACAGGACATGTCGCCAGAACTTGAAATTTACGCTCATCACCTCGATGTCCTGAAGTCCACAACCGTGGGATTCTCTAAAATCTTTTTACGCAACAATTCCTTTGTGGAATCAATTACCAGTTTCGGTATTTCCAAACCGATTCTATTTTCATAAAGGCCGTCAACGCAGGGTATTGTCGCACCCACTCCTAATACAAGCTTTTAATTTAAGCTTAGTAGGAGGGGAAGAGGGAATATTAGACATAACTAAAAAGTATTCCAAAAATTCTTTTAAAAAAAAAATTCACATACCATTCAAGAACTTCTGGTTCTCTAGCACGTTGAGCAGGAAGGGGATGTTTGTTTTGACTCCACGGATACGGAACTCTCTCAGGGCGCGGTTCATTTTGGCGGCCGACGCCGACAAGTCTTGGGCGTGGGAAATGACCTGAAGAAATTTCGAAATAAACTCACTTTAATAGTAATCTATAGGGCCGAATCGGTTGAATAATGATGTTATGTTATATGTTATATTTGGTGGGGCCCGCATGGCGGATGCACCTCGACCCTGTTGGATATTTTGTGCTCTAATCGGTTGAATAATAATTAAGAATCATTCACCTATACTAGCCGCCGACGCGCTTTACCTCCCTATTTTAAAGATTTAAACCCCTTTACTCTAAAGCCCTTTACAGCATATTATTAAAATAAATGTCTTAGAAGATATGAGAGATCTCATATCTTCTAAGACATTCATTTTAATGATATGCTGTAAAGGGCAATTTTGATCCGCATAAAATGTACAAGTATTTATTTTTATATTCTTTTAAATGGCTTCGTAAATAGTTCAATATTTTTTTTTATATATAAAAGATAAAAATGGTTCCAGTGGGTTAGACTTAGGAGATAGACATATGCTATCACGGACTTTATTATAGATCTTTTTAAGATGCACAATTCCGTAGTACATTATTTTTTACGACATCTCCTTACATATCATTGAAATTCTCGGCCTTTATGTTATATAAGATAAATGTTTTATAAATATAAACCTTCTCTTTGAATCGCTCTGTTTTTTGATGAAAACCGCATAACGATCCGTGGCGAAGTTTAAAAGATCTGCGCGTACAAAGCTGGGAAACGACTTCATTTTATACTATGTAATGATATATGATATGTAATCTAAATTAAACCGAAAGCGGGCAAAATCTAGTAGGCAATTAATAAATTAATAAATATATACAGGACTATATGACACACGGACGTCTGTTCCTAAGGTAGACAACTTAATGCCTGTGTTAAAGGTAACAGACGTCTGTTATACACAAATATCTTTATGAAAATATGTAAATACATTTACATAGATATTACGCCCAGACTCGAGGCGGGAATCGAACACACGACCCCAGGAGCAGGAGGCAGGGTCACTGCCCACTGCGCCAACGGGCCAGCCATTTGAATTAATGTTTGAGAAAATACCAAACTCACCTTAACCAACAGTGAATCGTAGTATGGCGAAATGATGGCACCAGAATACGTTGAGGCAGAGTCGAGACGAATGCCCATGCCCTCTCCCGATCTGGAAAGGAAATCAAAGAAAAGTTTATATAGAATACTAGCTTTACCACGCGACTCCGTCCGCATAAATTAAGTGTGAAATTATTTTTTATGCGGAACCCTAATTGATTTTCTAAAATTGAAGTAGCACATATTACTCCTACCAACATCGGCTATCTGCCAGTGAAAGTCACGTCAAAATCGATACAGCGCGGATTTCACGGAACAAACAGACGGAAAGATAAAAATGTATTAATTACACAATGCGTCGTGCCCATAACGAGCACAGCATAAAGAAATATATATACAATTCGGTGCAATCGTTCGGAAGTTATTCGCGTACATACACTTCGGAAATTTATTTTTATTTATACAGGATGACTGGTGAGACGTTTGTAATACTTGAGGAGAGCACTCATTACTAAATTCTAGTTATAATAATTTAATAAAAATAGATACTTAATTTTTGACCAAATTTGCTTAAAATTATACGAAGTGTGGCCTTACGTTGTGTGATTAATTTGCTGTTCGAAAAAGATAGTTCGCAAATGCATTTACCAGCGTAAGAAAACTGGTCAGTTATAAAAAAGATTTAATGACAGCTGTCAGTCCAAATTAAATGCTATATTAATAGTACGTACTCGTTATAAATAAATCAGAAGGTATTCGTGTAGAAGAGTATCTTTGTTACTTCTTCTTCCTCGCGTTTTTTATTTTTTATTTCCAGATATTACAATTGTACTTAGACAGATGTAAACATAAACTCCTTCGAGTTCGTTGTCCCGGTCCAGGACCAGGGTCCGCTTAACTTGCAGAGAATGTGACTTGCGGGGCGAAATAGGATGACCTACTGGTTCCGCAAATATATATAAATAGATAGTTAGTAAAAATCTATAAATAGTGAGAGTGAAGTTGCTTTCATAATTCTCCTTCCCAATATTATTTGCCAACATAAAAGTGAACCTAGTGACAAATCACGAAGGGTTGACATTAGATTGACGGTAAATTCACCTGAAACCATCAGTGGTGCCAAAGGGACAAGATAACACGGTTTTATTGTGGCAGCCGCCGTAAACATGATGTACAGCGAAGCAGTTTACGGTCGTTTTATGTGGGCCGTATAAAACGGATACGTAAACGCGTGTCAGAAATAAACACAATTGCTTGCACTTCTTTATTATTTCTATGCCCTAATCAGCTTAAAAAAATATTGCAAAAATAGTAACAATAGGTAGTACGCAGAGGTCCTAGATTAATCAGTAGTTGGCATCGGAAGGTTAAGCGTTTCTTACCGCAAAATTACTGATATGAAAACTAAAATTTAATATGAGTGTAGTATAAGTATAATGCTGGAGCCAGACAAAGCTACATTTGAATGATCATGTAGTGTGGCCGGTGACTTTACAAAGTTTTGTAGAACTTTGTTGATTTCAAGGTCAAAAATATACAAACACTTTGAGCCATGTCTGGCTCCGGTATAACTATGTATGTCATATAAGTATATATGTATGTATGTGTATGTCTCTATTATAACAATAAAAATAAAACAAAAACGGGCTTTAGACAATTATTATTAATAAATGAATCTTGCCGCCGCAATTTGAACACCCATTTATAATACTTTTTTATTGTGTTTAAATATAATAACTCGTGCACGAAGCGGAGGCAAAAGTATGGATGCAAACGATGGGTGACCCATTCTAATACTGGTTCTTCAAATAAACAACCTCCTCTATGCTCTGGAAGACACGTACCACAGTGCGCCCCGATTATTGCAACAGAGTGATATTGGTCGTGTGATTGTGAGGTTCTCGGAGATGACGTCGGACATCTTAGCTCAACAAAAGATGTAAAGACTTAAACTTTCAGTCATAGAAGTTCGCTTCACAGCCACGTCCTCTGCAATTTAAGCGAACCCTAACGTTAGGTAGTAAAAGAAAATTTAAGTTAGAGTTAGCGTCGTGCTAGCAGTCCTTTAGGTCCGTAGCTGAATTGATTTGGCGCGTCCGGGTACCAGTACCTCTTTTTCACATAAGATCGGCGTGATGTGGCGGCAATGCTGTCATGTCTAGTGATGGCATTATTGTCGCGTTTCGTTCAGTTTTTGAGACTTACCGGTGGCATAAACTTGTCATTAAAGGCCGGAAACGCATCTGCTAGCGCCCTGGTCGTGCAGATGTAGATAGGCGTTTACCACTTGTAACATAAAAATAAAAAAAACATACTTTTTTTAGAATTTAGACTTTCGTGAGCGGAATTCTTACTAATTATAAAAAACCGCTTTTAAACTCACGCGTATGTTGTATCGGGATTGAGTTTAAAAGCCGTTTTTTATAATCAGTAAAAACATATTGTACTACCGCTTATACCATACATTTAAATTGTCTTGCAAAATATCTCAATGTATAGCTAAAATTTGGTTTTGATCATTGTAGATTATATTTTGAGTAGATTGATATAAACGATTTGCGAAACAATAAAAAACATTTCGCCAGAAAGTCCGGGAAGATGTTATGAAATTTTTCCTTTTCGCAAGATTAATGATTTGTCAAAGTTTGCTAATTTTCGTTCAGCAGTTTTAATGAATTCCTCCCTTCTCGGACTCGGCGTCGGTTTACGTCATTTTTAATTTTT
>JANCMC010044088.1:0-17958 GCA_024363005.1 Charaxes varanes | reverse complement strand
AATATTTTGGTGATAATATTCGACTTAAAACTAAGAAGTAAACTAAAAAACCAAACTGAAGAAACAATTTTGATTGAGTTAGAAATTTGACCGCCTTAGACAAAAATGAGTACAGACCACGTCATTTTAAATACATTACAAAATCTAGTTTTACTGAATAATTTTATTTTGATCAAACGTTACATTTTAGAATACAAAATTTTTGTATAATGTTTTTTCTTATTATGGATATATTTAATGTAAATTAATTTTTTTCGATCAATTTGTATTAATGATAAAATAAAAGGCCATTGACACTGCCGTTAATATAATTTGATCGTAAAATTAAATAAAATAGTTTTAGCAGTGTATTATTTTTCTGAAAAGCATATTAAAAATTCATAATTTTTCATAACCCATCACTCGTAGAAATAAAGCTATTTATGTAACACATTTATTTCGCGTTTATTTTAAAAGAACTTTTTTTTTAAACAGAATATTTTTTTTGTTCCTGCTTGATTAAAATTTTCGCAAAGTTTTTTCGTACAAAACCAAACAAGTAGAATATCGAACAAAATAAACGACTAACGTGATGTCACAAACTCAAGTAAACAACATCAAGTATCTGTCAACGCGGCGATAAAAAAAATTATGAGCGAGAGAGACGGCACGATTCACTCTGTTCAGACCACGGCAGTTACCTCTTCAAAAGGAACAGACGCAGCTAAAGACTGCCCACTCGAAACGCAATCGAGATTCAGCACTCGTCTCTATCACGCCCTGGCATTTTCATGGCCGTAGATAGAGACGGAGCATTCACGATGTCATTGGGTTTTTTACCGTATATAGATCAACTTTAAAATAATATGTCAATGACCTTTGACGTTTCGGAGAGGGAAAAAAATGTTTCAGAGATATCAACAACACGACTTTTTTGCGCAAATTTGAAACGGACGAGTTAATTCTGAGTCAAAGAAAGACATCTCAAAAAGGCTCTAAATTTGATTTTACGCTCTATCTAGTTTGACTGTTGACGCGAAATTTCTTCATTGATGTTTCCAACTCTCTACTTACATAAATCTTTTGTTAATATATATATAAATAAAACGAATCTGTGATGTATATAAGTCATCTATATATATATAAAAGCTAAAGGTCACCTAATACAAAATCTCGAAAACTGCGGGACGTACAAAGATAGAATTTGGCAAAGAAGTAGTTAGAAGACATTCGCTAAGATAGAATTTTTTGACAGGGCCTGATTAAGGGCTGTCACAACTTTACCTGGACGAATTCACGGGAAACAGGTAGTATAACATACGTTTAGTAAAATAATTTAATTTCGGCGTTACGAATAAAGACATCAGTTTAATTTTTGTGTTATTTTTAATAGCAATTAATGGTTAGTTTTGTCAATATCAGCGATTATTCGATAGTGATTTATGTTGTTGCGAGAAAAAGCTGCAGGTTTAGGTTGGCGGGCGGAGGCTGTATCTCGTGGGCAGTAAATCTCGCGATACACGAAGCTACAAATTACGCTGTATATCGCTGGATTTGGTGCACATCTGTGGGAACCGACCGGGTATGGAGTACTCCGAAATAAAATATATCTATTTCACATTATTTATTTATTGATTTGTTTGTAGTAGAAGAGGGTAAACGTGTTTAAGATTCACTTGATTATGATTCGTCACCGTAGTCCATAGACATCTGCACATATGAGGTGGGCCGATGCGTTGCCTGCCTTAAAGGTACCTTTTTGAATTCCATAGTTTGCACGTACCAGGTGTTATTTATTATTATTATACGTAAATAATGATAATCAATAAGCGATGCAAAAACTTTCGGTACAATTTTACGAAAATTGCGCTAACGGACGAATATTCAATTTCGCACAATTATGGGTAATATAGTGTATGACGTGCGAATACCAATATTTTTTATAACCTATGTATTATAAATATATTAAGTAATTAAAATTCCAAATGCCAAACGATTTATACATACATGTATACATAATAGGATAGTGTCAAAGCGTCGACATGACAACCATGGTAGTAAATATAACTACATATTTTGTTAACGATGACGTTTAATGTTATTAAATTCTCAAATAACGTTGTACTAATAAAAAATATATTAGCTGCAAATAAGCATATGGTTCGCAGATCTAAAGATTTGTGACATAATTTCGTCCAGCCGGCGATCTCTTGAAATGAAAATTCATTTATAATATCTAGTCATGTAGGGCTGCTTTTATTTAAGCCGTATTAAAATATTGTTCAAAATTATACAGGTAATTTTCAATTAAGTATTTCTTAAGGTCTAGAATAAACATATTCAAGTCGTTTATATTGTGTCTTACAATATCACGCGCTAGGTCCCCTTTACCACACTCATTATCAACACTAAATAATTTATTAAAAAAAAGTCATGTTGTCATTCACTGTGACATATTTGCAGACGAATGGACGAAAGTCATAAAGGACTGTTAACACTTGTTTTAAACTTATTATAATATTATTTGTACTCGTATGTTAAGTATTCGTAAGTTATGTTTTTAATTAGTATAAGTAAGATGTAAGTCTATACTATTTAAATTTATAATGTTAGGTCACTGCTCCGATTATTGACTTAATAATAATATTTCGTACAAATTTTAGCATTTGGATTGATTTTTTTTATTGATTTAATGGCTTTAACTGCGCAATTTAGGTTTGGATGTTTACGAAATTTCTTTAGATTTTTTTTTTTTGGAACAAAGTTTGTATTTTTTAACAAATTGGAATTGACCAACATCCAAAACATAAAAAAAAACAAAAGGAATATTAAATTTTGCTGATAGAAAACCAGTGCGGCGACTATCCTTAAGTAAAATATAACTGACTGTTTTATTTTATTTTTTGCAGGCGGTTCACCTAAGTGACAGCTGCGCTAGCAAAACGATCGCAGAAACGTTGCTGGCCTTGGCGAATCGTAGTCATTTGCGCGTGGCGACTTTTACCAACTTACCACACTTACGACGCCTGTTCTGGCGACGCATCGCCACGCCAAACCGTCGTATTAGATTTTCAAATTAAAAATAAATAAATGTCTATAATCGAGATCATACTAAACTAAATGGTGTTGAATACAAATAGTTCTTCCAAGCCGTCAATATCGAGCCGTAAGATTGGGAAAAGGTATTAGTAAAATCGTGATGCAGTACGATTTATAGCGTTTAAGATATACTATAAGTAGTTTGTGAAACACTAACATAGCTTATTATATTTATAGACGTCTTCTAAGTACGCGTACTTATACATCTTATAATATATAAATTATATAAAAATCCAGTGTCGCATGTTTAGTCGTAGATTGACGTAACTTTGAGTTAGGTCAGTTGTAAGTAGATTTTTAAGGTTGTAAAAAATAAGGTCGTTTTTTCATTTACGACTTATTCCGCTTGTAATTCTATAAAAACAACTTTTTAGTAATAAATTATGTATTTTAATTATGGACAATGAAGTATTATTTGATTATTTGTTTGTGTTCTTAACAAAAACCTCTTTTAGTTAAAATGACAAAAATAGCTGTATCTCAGTGTTGGATGGTGATATCGAGATTATTCTTAGATTGGCTGATAGAGGACGTTGAAACAATGATGCCTGTATCATTAACTCACTTTAGACCATAATCATATTCAGTCAGTTAACATTTAAACATGCGAATTATGTCTCCAGTGAATTTACCAAGGCAACCCGTAATCCTAAAAGTTGGCATATATGCAAGAGAATATTTTACCTCAATAATCAGCCATAATAAACCGTGGCCGGGTCTGCTATTTAGTTTATATTACAAAAATTCTCAGTCCTTGTCTATTTATTAATGATAAAGCCTCTTCATAGACAATGATCGAATCACGCTTGTTTTTAAGGAGGTTTTCTTTAATTTTTGATATTTTTTTAAATATTTGACACGCCTTACTCAATAATAAATGCTATAAAGCCGTTTGTACTAAATTAAGTGCAGTAAAAATTCTCCGATTTCATCAGCAGCTAAATGTATCACGCAGAAAGGATAACATGATATATTTAGGAATAAAATATATATATTTTTTAATTTTGGATTGTTTTTCCAATTTTTACCACGCGTTATAGAACTTTTTATTCAATAAAGAGTGCTGTAGAATTATTTATACTGAATTAAATGCAGTAAAATCTCTCCGATTTTATTGGCAGCTAAATAGATATTTTTTTATAAATTTTGGATTATTTTTCCAATTTTTGACACGCGTTACCGAAAAAAAATGTTATAAAGCTGTTTATACTGAATTAAATACAGTAAAAACTCACGGATAGTTGTATTGTCACAAAAAGTGGGATACATTGCGTCGGCCCAGTGAAGTGTGACGCGCTTTAACCACCGCGCTTTGGATTCCAAACGATAAAAAGTGTAAAGCTTTAATTATATCTAACAAGTATTTGATCTCAATAGTTCAGTGGTAAAAAGGCAGCCTGAAATACGTGCAGTATCCGATTCAATCCTAGACTCTCCTGGGCAATTTTTGAACCCATTGTAGACACAAACTTAAGTGGACAGCAACTGAAATATGAGGCATTTTTAAAGTATTCCTAGTAATTCCCAAAAAGCCAAAAAGTACAAGAATTACTTAGCGGTAATCACGCGTGGTAAGGCATCTATGTTCGCTAGGGGACGTCCTTAAATTACATAAATTTTACAATTTTCTTAGCATTTCTCCTGTCCTTATCACAGGTTTTCACATCAAAGAAAAAAGCAGTAAAAGAAAATGGTGTTTTTTTCTAATTCTTCTATTTTATTAATTGTATGTAGCATGATAATCAAAGATAAAAACTTTAAATTTTGACATATGACGTCACAAAGCTCGTTTGCCGTTGCCACTCAACTTGAAATCGGTGAACCCCCTTTAGAGTGTAGCATTTATGGATGACCAGATCCAGATGATCCAGAAAATACTGCTTCAAATATTTGGCCTTCAATTTTTTTCAAATTTTACGTATATTTTTAAGTTTCCAAAATAACAGTACGTATTATCTCGTTACGTACCTTCACGTATCTATAGCTGTCAAACTTCCTTGCATTCTTTGAATAGTGAGGTGTAGCTAAATCGATACGATTTGGTCGAAGCGTGTAAGTATTTAGACCGACCATTTATCGTGACCCTTCGAATCCTCTCTAACTAAACAAGGCCAGGCGCCAGCGGAGATCGACATAGGCTGGTCAGCCTCGATAAGAAAAAGCTTTGGTCAATTGTGGCATAGTGAAATGCCTTAATCAAACTTCTTAATAAAAACTTTTATAGTAAAAAATGCATTCTTGGAATTCTGTTTCAGTACAATGGAACAAAATAAGAAATCGTCCTGATACTATACTCGGAAAGTATTTAAGGTTAGTGTAGCTTAGCTGATTATTAATTTTCAAAGCTTTAATTTACTCCAATCAATATTTGGGTGGATTACCAAGATAGACAATTCAAGACTTTAATTTATATCTGAATAATATCCGTGACATCATAATATACTACTTCTGCTTCTTGCATTTATGGCGTTGCTTCGACTTTTAATTGCATTACATTGCTTTGTGTTAGTCTGCATTGCTCTACCTTACACTGTATTACTCTACGTTGCTATGCGTTACTCTGTATTGCTCTGTTATATTGCATTGGTCTATGTTACTATATTCTGATTCCTTTGATGCTTTACCTGTCCATGGCGTCAGTGTTCTACAATATAGATTTTATATATATAAAAGTCTCAACAATTTTTGATAAAACTTTTAATAAATCTGATATCAACCGAGTAATCGGTGATCTGAACAATGGATGCGGGCGCGTGCACGCCGAATTGTTTTATACCATGCAGAAAATATTCAACGCACATTCACGCATAAGCAAATAAAAATAAAATGTACCCCTAGGGATTTCAAATATTCGACATTTTAAACGTTTGAAAATTCAAGTAGTGCCAAATTTCTTGTATCAGAAATTACACTATCTTGAAAATTCTTTATATAATACTTGCGCCTCTAAATATTTTATTTCTAACATTTTGTCACGGTTCTGGAGTGCGTGCCGTTTCTGTCGTGACGTACTACTATATAATTTAATACATTGCCAATAATAAAAATGGCCAAAAGCATGTCAAGACACGCTTATATAGAAGGGTTTGGTATCTGATACGTTATAAACGTATTTTTAAATAACTACAAAAGTTGTTGTCCGATGTTGTTCAGAATAATTTTTCTAATGAGTTATTAGCATGTTCTATCAACATGGAAATTTTCAAGTCTCTACGTCTAATAGTTTGGTAATGCTTGGGGGGGGGGGGGAGGCCCTTTACGGGTAGACAGACGGACGGATAGACAAAGCGAAATTATCAACTAGTATATCAATCAAGTCTATCGGATAGGTCAATGACGTCACCAGCAGTCACCTTGCACAGTCGCGCTGTTTACAGTTCAAGTCGACAGCAGCGAGTCGAGTCTTTATAGCTCTTTTTGACACTCGCGCGAAACAAACGAATTTATCGCCTTCGCACCGACCGCTTGAAGCGCACGATCTCAACCGAAACAATAATGCGCAGAATATAATTTTAGCAACATCATCGACATTAGACAATTACACTTTATAGATATTCAGAGGGCCTAGCACGAACATTCTCGATAGTTTTACTTACTTTTACGTTCGAAATGAACCGTGAAATGAAGGATCGTGCTTCCTGTAAGACATACATGACCGTAACGTCTGATTTCATTCGTGTTAGCAATACTTAGCAACTAAGTTGTGTGAAACGGTAACATTAATTTTTTATTTGTTGCTGATGGTTTCGAACGTAAGTAAAACTATCGAGAATGTTTGTGCAGGGCCTTCAGGAGTTACTTTGCATTAGATTCGGCGTGATATATTTTGCACCTGTAAGATGCGATTCTTCATTTTTGTATCTGTTAACGTGATATTGTCTTAACACCTTATTAACGGTTGCACTCATGGATAGGCTCGTTTGCCACTATTATCCGCACGTTATTATGTTGTTTGCTAATTGCAATTATTTCGCCATATAGATATAGGGGTAAATCTACGGCCGTGTGTCTTTAGCTCTAATAAAATCTTTGTAAATTTAAATTTTTGTACCCAATTAAGTATTTCAACGCTGTACATCATATTGGAAAAAGAACCCCGATTTAAAAACATTTTTAATTGGCGCTCCCCTCCTATTGGCCTTAGTGCGATGATATATAGCCTATAGCCTTCCTCGATAAATGAGCTATCTAAAAGTGAAAGAATTTTTCAACGCGGATCTGTATTTCCTAAGATTAGTGCGTTTAAACAAGCAAACAAACTCTTCAGCTTTATATTTTAGTACAGATTATTATATTACTTCCGATGTATTAGAAGAAAACGCGTTCAATAATATTCGATTTCGGGAGTTAATATACTTCCCACTGGAGCGGCTCAGCAACCCAAAATGAGTTTTGGCCTCCGACAAGATTTCGCGCCACTTGTGTCGGTCTTGCACTGTCTCTTGCCAGTTTGCAGCTTGAAGATCGCGCTAGTCCGATTCGACGACATCTCGCCAGCGATATCTGGGTCGTCCAACTGGTAAAAATACCTTAAGGGAGTTAATATAACGTCATATAATTTTTAAACTTGTCCATAATTCATTGTACACTTAAATTACTCGACACTCTTTACGCTCGCGTTTATGCAAAGTACAATGAAACAAAAAGTCTTGCCGCGCTTCCGATACCTCGTATAAAACGCGTTCTGCGAGATTCGGCCTCGGCAGTTTTTATTTGACCGTGTCTTATAACGCCATATAATTTGTGAACCTGTTCAGAGCATATAAATCATAGAGATGCTGTTATTTTATAGACGAGCCGCAAATCAATATATATCCTAATGGATATTGTGTGCGTTTAGGAGCGAATGGCTACAAGTCATTAAGTGACAATTACCTTGACCATTAACCTCGATTGCTCAATGGTAAAGGAATAGATTCCGTAAGGTACTAAACTTCAATCCGACATTAGGTAGAAAATAATTCTAGTTTTAAAGTGTCAGAAAGTACAGCCCAGAGGTTTAAAAAGAGTTCATTCACACACACACACACACACACACACACACACACGCGCACTTTTATCTATACATACTAATATATAAAGTTGAAGAGCTTTCTTGTTTGTTTACTTGAACGCGCTAATCTCAAGAACGATTGGTCCAACTTGAAAAATTCTTTCAGCTTTAGATAGCCAATACATTGAGGAAGGCTAAAGGCTATGTATTATCACGCTAAAATTTTTCAACTAATTTTACGCGGGCAAAGTCGCGGGTAACAACTAGTCTAAGATAAAAGCATTAATTCGACAATCACAGACGGATACGTCAATTCCGTTTATCGTTGAATTACCAGAAGTCAAACCAGTTTGTTTTGACGAGATGAGAGAATTAATTAAGATAATAATAACTGGAAAATAAAGTTAATTAAAGAGAAATTAGCACTGCTATATTTCTTCCATTATCATTCGGATCCGCCTAGTTTTAGTATTGAATTCATTAAAACAGTTCGCGACACATTTAGAATAGTATGAATGAGTCAATATAGATAACGTTCAATAATAAATTTCCAATACGTTATGAGCAAAACTGGTTTATATGCACAGATAGTCCGCGTTGCAAAGTTTCCATAATATTCCTAATATTACAGGTTCTAATAAAGTTAATTTAGGAGATTTAAGTATTCATTTTTTCAAAAAGCGTCAGTATACCTCCTGATGAACCGCGTCTCTTTAAAAATAGTATTTTATCTACACCTTGGCCTGGCCCGTTGGCGCAGTCTGAAGTGACCCTGCCTTTCGCTCTGGGGGTCGTGGGTTCGATTCCCGCCTCGAGTCTGGATGTAATATTTATATGTTTCCAAAGGAAAAAATATTTGTGTATAACAGGCGTATGTTACCTAAAACACAGGCATTATATTGGTTTACCTTAGGAACTGATATCTGTGTGTCATATAGTCCTATATATTTATTAATTTATTATAAATCTATCTCCAACCTAGTAATTCAAATTCAAGTAATACAAGATTACAGAGGGAGAGAGAAAAAAATAACAGACACACAAATAGATACTTTAAAAAAATATAAATTGTTCGTTAGCCTATAATAACAAGATTAACAAAGGAAGTTATTAAGAAGTCATGTATACTTTACTACAATTGTATTTATACGTATAGATAAAAACTAGTTCTACTTGTCGGATGCGATCTTGAACTTCTGATGGTGTGAACAGCAAGACAATCGGAGGCGCAACTAGGCTGGGAATAACAAAAAGTCACAAACGATAAGATTTATCATGAACGTTCTATACAATGTAGTTATTACGACAATTGAAATATAATAGCGAAAACATAGTTTTCTTTCTAAAAGCATTGAATTCGTATAGCTTCATTTCTTTCTACACAATACAAAAAAGTGAAATGAAATCAAAGAAATTTCGCAAATTTGCATCTACTATAAGAAACACGATCACACAATCGCTTAATTTTACAAAATCCGTACAGATAAAAAAGATTTCCGATCGCTAAATTTCTCGATTATGAAATATTAACACGTTCGGTCGTTTATACAGAATCCAACTCATTGAACAACAGAAAATTGCTAAAAAGTTAAGTTCAAAGATTCACTTGAGCGGACATCGGGTCGCCTCGCTTAACGGTAAAGAATTTAAATGTGTTTTTTGTATAACAAGGGGCGGACTGGCTGGTTGGCTGGATCACTTGAAGGACTACCGACATCTATGGACATCTTCACTATCTGACGGCTTGCAGATGCTTTTCTGGCTTATGAGAAATGATGCAAACACCATCCTCTTCTTGATGGGCAACTGACGTTAAAGAGAGTCATTCACAGAACTCGCTTCGCCTATATCTTGAAATATATTTAAATTTTAATATCAAAATAAGGAAGACAATCGTTTCTCGTATCATTTTTTTTTATTGTTTTTTTTCTAGTATCATTTCGGAGTTACTAAATGCATCAAACTAAATTTAATTGTTTTTACAACCTGAACCATTTACATACTTCACAACCTGTGGCCCAGTTGTTATGTGTGTTTCATAATTATTCATTGTTTAATTTCTGGTTACGTGCAGGTTAGCACTTTGGAGTAAGAACGAATTATATTACAACCATTGTGAAAATAAACGAACACCGTACAAATTTGGTGTGTAGCGTGTTGCCTCCAGTGATTTTGGTGATTGCCTCACGTGATCTAGATTCGAATGTCCTTCTAGATTTGGCAATCTGTAGCGACTTGTCAGCTAGGGTTCCACGTCGAAAGATTGCGAGTGGAAACCTCCGTTCATTTTGAGTCATGGCGAACGCATATTACGGCAGGTCAACGTTTACGTTTGATATTATAATTCAGTGATTGTTCACCACCACATACATATGTTTCAAATTCAAGGAATAAATATTTATTTAAATTGGCTTTCACAAGTTCCTTTAAATTGTTAAATGTTTATTTTTTTTTTATGTTTTGTTTTTCTTGGCAAAGATTAAGCCGCTTTTAAAGCAGTTTTAATTTGTTCCGGTCCGTTTGAAGATAAAGGTCTCTGTTGGAAAGTAAGACTTGACTTGACGGTATAAAATAAATTATTCTAAATAGGAAAAAAAATCCGTATAATAAGCGAAAATACTATAAACTTTTCTTTTCAGCGCCTCTATAAGACCCACGTTGTGTTAAGATAGTACTATCCACTGTGAAGAATCGGCTTTTATTAGCTATTCTTTTCGATATATAGGAATCTATATACATACTGTAACCTATAAGCGTTCCGCGTTATAGGAAAACGCGTTGAACGAATATTCTCGTGTACGTTTCCGGATGCGAACATTATAGATTAATATTAATGCGTATTAAAAGTACCGTGTTATAGGAGGCATTATAGTATATAAAATTAGGAGAAGGTTCTTATGAAAGTAAAAATTAAGAAAATTGCGCGGAAAATTAGAAAATTTAAGAATACTTAACCACTATATTAAATTATGTCTAATGCCACCTTAGCTCAGCGCTTTTGACAATTTTCACTTTTTTAATGTAATCTTACGGGGACAAGGACGTTCGGGCAGGACAGACGTTTAGCGGGTCCGCTAGTAATTTATAAATAGATATCTTAAGATCTTCGAAAATCTCTAAAGTTCGATTGAGTGCAAGCAAGCTTCATAATTTCAGTCACCACGATTAATTGTCTAACTCATCGTCACAAAACACTGATAAGATACAAATTAAAGCACGGCCCCTCATTCTGATTAATAAAAAAATGGCTAATAATCGGAATCTTCATAAATTACTGTAATATGCAATGTTGAAGTAATTCAATTCCAAGTAATCCTCTAGTTTACAAAATATATCAGTCTAGTAATAACAGGCATTGGTAATAATGTCGGTCAGTTGTTATGTCGGCGAATAGTGTCGGCGACTGGCGAACGGGAAGTTTAAATAGAGACAATCAATTAGATTAGACCGTGTTCTAGGTCGGAGGAATTACACTGGGGGAACGTTTACCACTTCCTCCCGTCAGACAATCGCAAGGTCGCCGGGTAAGGACGTACACAACTTACTGTTTAAATATTTCGAAACAATTCACTGCGGTTCATGTTGCAATTAAACGCTTTTGGAGGTATAGGTGAAGTGGTGACGGTCCTATGGATTGAATGCTTTTTAAATTGATTTTTACTAATAATGTTCTTAGGATCTGTATTAAAATGTTCATGGCATCGTTGTGGTAAGAAAATGTTCTAATGAAATATGAATAGATCAGTTTCTGTAACGCGCAAAACCAGTTGCCCCATTAGCTTTCTGGAGCAAAGTTATAGTTAAAATCTGAACACCGAAACAGCATATGAGATGACCCCGTACGAAAAATTTGTTCTAATCCTATACGTGACCTCTATAAAATTCTCCCACGAATAGCTAATAAGGCGAAAAGGATGTTACATACTCCATTTGTTGAGGAACCCCACCCAAAAACACCTAAGCAAGATAACACTACCACTATTACTATACTGTAATAACTGCCAATTACTTAATCTATATAACATTGCGAAATTAGACATGCACATCTGTTGTTTTTGCATTGCGATTTTAGCATACAAATCTATGGTTTGTATAACCTGCATCGATTTGTATGTTGCTGCTGCGAATTCGTTTTGTTTTTCAATAGCTGTAAATTTTAATGCAGGAAGCTTGGTACCCATTTAATCAACTGGGAAGCCAGGTTTCTAGGTATAGTAGTTATCTATAAGTCAAAATATTAGTTCCAACGAAACAAATAGTTTGGACGATCCTTTTTTATGGATTAAAAAGAGTATGTTGTATTATCATACTTCTTAAGAAATATGTTCTCTTTGTCTTAAATCATTCTTCATCCTCTTGCATGCGTCACAACGTGAAGCGTTTGTGGAGTGCTCTACTGTCGCTTAATCAAAATTGAGCTACTAAATTAAGTTTTAATAATTTGAATGAACTTTTACCAGATTATGCCTATATTTAAGACTTAGCTTTTCAAACTGTGCGGTTAAGGAATGCGTGAAGTATACTTACACTTGATCCATGTTGGAATGTGGTATCTGCCGTGCGTCCGTCATCGGCACGTCTGCGCTCTTCGCTAAGGAAGCTCCACGGTCTGCGCTGGAAATAGTTTCAACTCAACATTAATATCTTTGTCACCCTCTCACCTAATTTGTGAGTGAGACATATGGTATACTTTGTCATAGTCACTCATAAAAATAGCAGTTTCAGAATAAATGTGACACTTTAAACAAGCCGATGACGGTATCGAATGCATATAGTATTGGACCAAATATTGCTCCTTGTTAATAATTGTGTTAGTTTACAAAAAAAATGGAAGTTCATTTAACGTACCTTTAATTTAAAGATTTTCTCGATGGCGATAACGTTGTTATGGTCAATTTGAAGGAATTATTATTAATTTCAAATCAAAGTTAACGTCCAGGAGATAATGGCTAGATAAATGGTAGTTGGTTAAATTCTCAAAAAGGATTGTTTAAAAATACATTAAACGTTAAAAAAAACGATGACTAAATCGATTGCAAATAGAATAAGATCCAAAATTGTGCCATGTCATATTTCGTACTCGTTAACAAGGAAGCCGGTCTTACATCTTTTAATGTAGGTTGGAACGAATTCCATTCCATATAGCATTAATTTAATGTCGTCTAGACGCCAACACTAGTGTATTAATTGTTTTATCAAGTATTTGGTGTGAAATATTAATAAACTTATATATACAATATGAAACTGAAACCTTTCTTATGAAAATTAGATTTGTTTTTTTTTTTGTTCTTTGTAACTGCCTTATTTTTCGAGTAGAAGAACGGACTGAAGTTCATGGGAGCTTTGTTCAAATCACGAACCCTCTAGGCTATCATTGTGGCTAGTGTAGGACTTAAATAAAAGCTTAACTGAAGTGGTAACAAGAATAAAATAATAAACCTTATCAAGAATAGAAAAGACTATGAACCTTGTGGTATAGTCACTCACGAAAATATTTCATTTAGAATACATATTAAATTTGGAAATGAGGAGACAATGAGTGTATCGAATGGGAATAACATAGGACCTAAAATTGCGCCTTGTTAAATTTCGTGTTCGTTAACAAGGAAGTGGTCTTACATTTCTGAATGTAGGTTGGAACGAATTCCACTCCGCGCAGACATAATTTATAGTTTGTCTAGACGCCAACTGTAGTGTAGTACGTTTTTTTTTCTGAAGAAATATGCAAATGATCGTGAAATATGTACATTGAAAATTGAGGACTGCTAGAAGTTTTTCAGCCTGGCCGAATTTAATTTCGGTCTTACGTAATATCTATCTACGCTAATTTTATATTATGAATGCGATATAGAATTATTATGGTTATGATTCCATTTCAATTTGATTAAAAATCGTACTTTTCGTGGCAATTTAGAATAGTAGGAACTGGGTACCTCACGATTTCAGCCGCCCTCTGCATCATCGAACAAGAATATTGTATAGAGGTAAACCATAGTTTTTGTATGTTTTTGAATTTTAAAGGTTCGAAAAGGTTTACATAATGAACTTACAAAGTCAAAAAAGTTCCTTGCACTTTCCCCTCCTTTGGTTTCGTGAACAATTGTGCAATGCGGCGCGCAAATTACAAAGAAGCGGCAACCTTTTGATGAGGCGGCATTTCGTAAAACTTCTGTAACAGTTCGAGTGCACTCGTCCGCGAGACTTTAATAAGGCTTAAGGGCCACCGCACACTGAAAAGACTTGTTCAACTAACTTGTTCTCCAACATAGACGCATAGTGGATAAAAACATAGAGAATCGTGGAGACTAGCTGTAGCAGTATTAAACCTCAAATAAAAAAGTTAATTACTGACAGTGATCAAAGATGTAGTCTCTGTAGTAGTTTATAATATTATCGATTATAAACAGCTACTTAATATACTTTTAACAACTGTTACGTTAAACGACGATAGGAACAAAAAATATGCGAGCATAACAAAGCGGGCTTATACGCTAAAACCCTGTTAGTTATTTCGGTATATATTTTGGGTGAAATATTTTTCCGTACAAACAAATACAAGGACGTGTAAATGAAATTATATAATTTTGAATCATTAGTCTATAAAAACTTAGAAAACAGTAGTGTTCCGGAGCGAAACCTTTACATAATTTGTTTTGTAGTTTCAAAGTTTGCACTATAAATACAAACTTAATAGATTTATTGGTTGTGGTAGTAATATATAAAAATAAATCAGTCGCTCTTTAGATTTCCACTTAGTCAATTCTAGAATATGATGGCAGCGATGAATTATTAAAAATTATATCACTAGCCGATCCGGCAGACAATGTCTTGCCCGTGCGTTGGGTTACTTACTATTTACTATATTCTATCATCCTATATTATCCCCGTTCTCATACCCGTCCCCGTTATTATTAGAAATAATTTACTATGATGCTTAAGTATTCTCAAATATTCTAATTTTGCGCGCAATTTTCTAATTATTTTCTTTTATACGAATTCTTTCGTAACAATAACAAACAACAAAAAAAGGATTAGCGAAATCGGTCCAGCTGTTCACTTGTAACGCCGTGACTAAGGAAAATTAAGATTCATTTTATTATATATATAGATACGACTAAAAGAAGTGATTGGTAAATTATTAATAGTAAGTAAGTGCTCGAGAAAAAATGTAAATAAATAAATTTGTGCGTCAATGTGAAGTAAAATACATGGTTGTGCAATTGGCTGCATAATGACCCTAAAAGAGGTACAATAAGGGCCACCTCGCACGACAGCGTGTTGCAACGTTATTATCGCGAATGGATTAGGAGCCTTAAGATGTATCCACACCGCATGTGCTTTTGTGGAGAAATATAACGCAACGTGAGAAAGTAACTAACATTCTTTAACATTTGCGTCCTCTTTCACGCTTTTTATTTAATGTTGCTCATGACATCGATACAAGTGGGATAAATTAGAATTATATGTTACAGCTATGTAAGATAACTGCCTTGTGGATGCACCCTTAGGGGCCTTAGAGTTGGTGCGGTAATACCCACAGCCGAGTGAGGCGATCGCTCCCAGCGCGCGTCATCCAGGTCAATTGGGCGACTTATGTAACCGCTCTCACTGTTTACATTGTCTGTATTGTGCTGTTGTCCCAACTGAATAACGCCACCTTTGGTACAGTGCTGATGAAAATGAAAGCCACTGTAATCTACTCTGTTGTAATCTACTTTTTTGATTAATTGTCGTTTTTACAACTCCTCAATTACATCAGCTGAAAAACAGCGCAGTTTGTCTAATTTTGTACAGCATTCTGCTTATGGTCGATAATTAGTGCAGGGGTCGTCAACTAGAGAACCGCTGGCCGTATGTGGCCCCCGACCCCTCTCTTTGTGTCCCGTGACTGTTTTATAAATAGATATTAATTACATCACAGGAGCGCAAAGTTTTGTTGTGATATACTAAAATTTAGCATTTTTAATATCTACTACATAAATACATAAATTATTTCAAGTGTGGCCTGCTAACATCTAATTTCTTAACGATGTGGCCGGCTTGCATTATTTTTTTAAATAATGTAACCCTTGCCTACCAAAAGATTGGCCACCTCTGCCTTAGTGCCTTTAAGATGTTATATTGTATTACTATGTTATCAATTCTATTTATGTATGTGTTTAGTGGACGTCTATAAAAAATTCAATAATTGCACTTGAACGATTCAATAGTCTATAGTTTATAGAATATTAAGCGCATAAGGATGTATATAATAAAGATGACTCTAGAAGTCTAGAATATTTTAAATATATTTTATTATTAATCTTAAATAGATCTGAAAATAACTACGCATATCTGAGTGTACGGAATGAAAGTCTTATTTATTTCTTCGTTAAGTTTAAAATTATCTTAATCTCGCTTGTGCTTGTTTTGTTAGTTGTTTCGCTTTAAAGTTACTGGTTATTTTTATCTGATCCGGCGAGCTCTTTATTTGTAATGATAAAACGCTCTCTCTTTTGTTTACAATTTGCATTCTCGAGCAATAGCGATCTTGTCTATGCTGACCACCACTCTCCATGTCACTGCCTCAAGTTATAAATATACGATTTATAACTGGTAGAGCCGACACACCCAGTCCACATTTTCTTAACGTCTTTCGTATGTCTCGCGAAGGGCCTTATCAGTTGCGACACGGTTTCAAACTAATGCGGCTGTTATTGTTTTTGATTTGATATGTTAATTCGAAATCGATTTCAAATTGTTACTCCCGAAACAATTCGAATCTTTAAAAAATCGATTATGTTGTAAGTTGTACAGAAAAATGCATGTTTACTTGTAGTTTTTTTTTTCAATAAACTTTATACAAATTAATATTAATATGTTAATTTAATTGTTGTTTCATTTTTAATTATTATTTAAAAATAAAACTAACTATTTTTTATTCTCTCCCTTTTTTTGTATGCTCCTCTAATCCTGCTGCTGTGCATATAATATGTCAGGAGTAAGCCACTTGCTCCTGAAATATCTAAGGAACCTTTTCCGTCTTATTTTTTAATTAACAGCCATGCCATACGAAATACACTATCATAACATATTTTTTATAATAAATATAAAATCGAGTCGAGATGCTATTTTTAAATATATAATTATAATTTATAGTCGGTTAAATTTTCTTATTACACACTAACGGGCTACAATACAAAATATAGTGAATAATGTATTGAATTATTATTTAGTTACACATGTTGCCACCACTTCATTAAACCATATGGTCAGGCTAAATTTAATAAAATGTCTATGAGCGTGTCAAGACACGCTTACATAGAAGGGTTCCGTATCTGATACGCTATAAACGTATTTGTTAAATAACTTCAAAAGTTATTGTGCGATTTTGTTCATAATAATTTTTCTAATGAGTTTTTAGCATGTTCTATCAATGTGGAAAGTTTCAAGTCTCTAGATCTAATAGTTTGGAAATGCTAGGAGGGGACCACCTTACGGACAGACGGATGGACAGAGCTAAATTGTAAGGGTTCCTTGTAGTAATACGGAACCACGGTCCAAAATACATCACAAAAATTAAATCTCGAAATGAGACAAGTTCCATGAACTTGTCTGAAAAGAATTCATCATTGATTTTTGGCTGTTGGCCCACCTGTTGAGTCAATAACGAACTGCCTGGCGTCGCGCCAATTCTTGATACCATTTCTTTTTTTTTTTAATTTATTGAATTCATGTCGCATAAAACAGTCTAAAAGTTTAGAATTGAGTTCTTATAAACGGATGCGAAGGTTTTTATTCGCGAAAAGAGTCCAAATAAAAACCTACGAGTTTCTTAATTTAGAAATTATGCGTTTCTCGTGGATATAGAAGATAAATGAACTATATATGTGTGAAATGTCTTTCAC
>JANCMC010044078.1:0-22022 GCA_024363005.1 Charaxes varanes | reverse complement strand
GTTAATACAACATGCTAAAAACTGACTAGGAAAATTATTTTGAACAAAATCGGACAACAACTTTGAAGTTATTTAACAAATACGTTTATAGCGTGTCAAATACCGGCGAGCGCGCGCCGCGGGACGCGTGGGCCGTGCCGCCGCGCACCACGCGCCCGCTCGTGCGCCTGCGCCTGGCGCCCGACGCGCCCCAGGCGCACCAGGCGCACCAGCCGCTCACGGCCTACGTCAGGTGAGGCCCCGCGACCTGCGCCGGGCGCAGCTCGACCCCCACTGACGCGGCCGCCTCCGGCAGGGTCAAGGCCAACATCCCGGGCGGCGGGCTGGTGGTGGCGGTGGAGGCGCGCGCCGTGCCCGCCGGCGAGTACGCGCGGCCGCCGCACGTGCGCCTGCGCCCGCGCGGCCGCCACGACGCGCCGCACTCGGTGCGTACTCTGCGAGTTCACTTTGATCGGATCTACCCGAGTGACTAGTCGTCAAAAATGTATAGAACCCCCAGATCTTCTTTGTTTACTACTGGACATTACTCACACACGGCGCCACGACTTTATAGCCACCTACCGGTACAGATATCACAACTTATTGACGGGGCACAATATCCGATGCAGAAAAATAGTTTAAAAGTAAATATCCAAAGATATCTTTTAGGGCTCTTTGGATCGATTTGATTGTCTATATAATAAATTAATTTAAAAAAGCCTTTACCGAGCAGTAAGGCATTTCCAGCAAATATTAAATATTAATAAGTATATATAGATAAATAAAAATAAACCCTTTAAGTTAAATTACACAATGAAATAAAATAAAAATACATCGTCACGCATTAAGTAGGACTAAAAACTGGCTCATGTTAGCCATAGCTCAGACGTTTGCCCATTTGGGCTGCATTGCCGAGAATGCATCACAATGAAGTGGAGACTAGTGCTTTGGTCTATAATAAACGATGCAGACGAGACGTTTTATTTTGTTGCGAAGAAATAAATAGAATGCCCGGATGCAGGTAAACCTGCGCCCGAGGCGTCCCACGCGAGGACGCGCTGCAACAGAAAAGTTTGCTGAACCTCTGACACTTCTTCTGATGAGGAATTTGGAGTGGGAGTTTTAGCGAAGGAACGCGGGACTCTTCCTAATGAAATCGAGTGCTTCCTTTATTCTTTCAATAGTTCTTATATTTATATAAAAACTCACCGAGGGCCCGAAACAAACGCAACGCAATACGCTATTTAGACTGCGAAATACGGCCGAGCCGCCCGCGCCCACCGACCGCTTCTCCGCAGGTGGAGCTGGATGTCTTTAATAACTTAGGAATTGTCACATCAATGCGTGTTTTGGTCCTGTCTTTAATAACTTAGCATGGACCCAGCAATGCGTGTTTGCTCCTGCCTTTAATAACTTAGCATTGACGCAGCAATGCGTGTTTCGCTCCTGTATTTAATAACTTAGCAGTGATGTTTGGTCCATAATCCATATAAATATGGATTATGTTATTAAAGAATGCAGTAGGTAGTTAGGTACATCGCAGTCGCTCGTAAAGCACGAGGCGTTAAAAAGTTTTGCACTCAAACTCTGTACACACAAAAGAAATCGTAAATCGTAATGACGATTCGTTTTATGGCATGTTCGAAGATTCCTCGGCTATTTTATGCACTTTATTATGTGCTATTTTATTGAATTTACAAGGAATCGTTATGAACACATAAAAATCTTACAATTTAAACGCATTGAATAGGTATCTATTGATGTCGGCTTGACCTCACTCACCAAGTCAATACTTGTTTGTTTATTTACAGGATGGAATCAGGCTGTTACTTTATAGAAATCTATGATAAGCAATTATTTGAAGCTTATCATATACCTACTATTTCAAAGAGAAGAATATTGTAGAGATTGTGGAGGATGACGTCAAACGACCCATGACCCTAGGGGGTCGCCAGAATTCTTCAATCTGTAAGGGTTCAGTTCGCGTGTCCAAAAAGATCGAGAAACACTCATCTATGGAAGGAACACACACACACACACACACACCCACACACACCCACACACGCACGCACGCATGCACGCATGCACGCACGCACGCACGCACGCACGAACGCACGCACGCACGCACGCACGCACATATACATAGAGACAGACAAACACGTCAAACTTTCGTCGGGGGTAGAAATGTAAAAAAAAATCACAAAAAATTATTTATAATAACATTATTTTTCCAATAAAAAAAGGCCCGTAAGCATTATCCATTTCTACGAACAAATATACAATGTACGGCTGTATTTGTACACACAGTCACTTGACTCCCAATTAAGTTTTAATTAATTCTCTGTACATCAACGTGATGCGATGCGATTATCCCTACATTCTAATCAAGTTCAAATCAACAATGATAATGTCGCCTCAGATTACGCTATTGATAATAAGACATTTAATTGGATTTCAATTACGTGAAGACTCGTGGCTCGTTTTGTACCTGAAACAAACAAACAGTAGAATATAGTCTTGTATATAACAAGGGGTAAATGGGCAGGCGGTTAATCTGAGTGACTACTGACACCCATAGATCAACGTTTCCCAAATTGTTGGTCGCGACCCTCCACTGGGTCACGATTAGTAAGCTGGTTCTAATCCTCTGCAATTTAAGTGGACCCTGATACTTGACCGGGATAACGCTAGGAAGAAGAACATATATAAAAGCTAAAGGTCACCTATGACGTGATGTCGAAATACGGCTGAGTTAAAGATGAAATTTGGCAAAGAGTTATTTTGTAGTTAGTAGACCTCGATATAATTAGTAATTTTACGCGAACGAAATCGTTCGGAAACAGCTAGTATAAGTCCGGAGTCAGACATAGCTCAAAGTGTTTGTACATTTTCACTACATGATCATTCAAATGAAGCGATGTCTGGCTCCGGCATAATATATTTTACTCTTTACGTGTACAACTTGAATATCAACAAAACAGATATAAAAATCGTATTCAGAAAATGCCCGAAGCACTTCAAAAAGATTGTTAATTACGTAGTTCTCCAAACGAAATACTCTCTGTTCGTTACAAAACGTAATTTCATAACAAAACCATGGTTCGACTCGGATCCGAAGTAAGCCGCCACCAAAGCGCGTTCATTAATAAGGCTTACAGTGTATATTATGCAAAATTTCCCCAGCAGTGTAGTTAATTCGACATAATTCAACGCTCGCACTAAGCTCGGAATTTAGCTTAAACCAATTAGTGCTTAGATATAAAGTTAATCCAGAACACACAACGGCTTCAATTTATTGAAGTCACGCGTACTTCAATAAATTGTAAGTGCGTTTCGCAAATCTCTCCGAGTCTACTACGGTTTATGGTATTATCGTCAATGACTAAGAAATGTTATTCTAGCCTCTTGGTATTGAAAAAAGTAACTAGCTACGTCCGTGAAAGAATGAAAGAAAGAACTACACCACCAGAAGGCTCGCAGAAGAGTTTTCATCTTTTGAGAATTTTTTTTCATAATATAAAGTTACAGATGATAATGAGAATTTGATATCCTTTGAAAATTAATAAAAAAACATTGTGATCTAAATTAAGGAATAATAAAATATCTACAAATTAATACTTGAAGCGAAAACTATAGGTACCCCTTTAAGAAAATTGCGCGGACGGAGGATTGCGAAATTAAGCATAATTATAGTTTACATAGGGTGTGCGAATGTTATTATTGTAATAAAATTTGCATTATAAATTACTTAAATAAAACCACACGCACACCACTGCAAAATACCTCATACACCTTATATACCTTCATACATTTAATTATAAGATTGTGTCACAGCGTAGTCACGACGAGAGTAAAAATTGTAATTTATCAAATATTCCAATGTCGTACAAAGAATTGAAATCTCTACTAATATATAATTGAAAAACGACCTACGTGCTAAGCGACTTCACTTATTGTATTCTCCATGCTAGAAATAAATAGAATTATCCAGATGAGACAAAGTCGAGAAGACTTCTAGAGTTCAATAATTCAAATTATTTCTATTATATCCTTATCGTAGCTAAATTATTTATGTGGATTATTATAGCTACACCGTATGTACTGATGTACATACGGTCAAAACAGAATTGACAATCAATCACATACATAAATGATTGACATTCTAGTTCTACAATACCACCCCCAAATTAAAGAGACGTCCGTTCAAATCATATACTTAATATAATTAGTACTACCTTTCTGTTCGTATCATGTGAAAGTCACAGACCTACGTAGCAATTTAAAATTAAGTAGGTAACAATATGTCTGCCATTTTAAAGTCGCAAGATGGCGGCTCGCGTATCAATAATTCAAACCCTATTCCAATTATACCTACCGTATCAACCACTAAGCAGGTCTCCTTTACACCAATTATACTACAAAACAACTAATAGGTGATTGCTAACTAGTAATTTTTACTTTCTAGAATTAGGGGCACCTAGAAAGTTTTATAAAAAATTAAATATCAAAGTGATTTGTAAATATTTTTCTCAACTTGTAAACAATTGCGTAACTCGTATTTTTAAACCCTACTCGTCCGGCAGTTGCTCTTTTTCTGCACCTCGGCAACAATGTACTATTTTATACATCGAAATGAAAACAAAAAAGCATTCTATGATGGTCAAGAAAGATCAGATTTTGGTGGAGGCATTCGAAGTAGAGAAGTGCGTGTAGTTTGAAACGTGCGTTGAGGTATATCGGAAGTCAGTGTAGTGCTGTGCTTTGGTGGCGGATTCGGTGGTGTATTTTTCGGGTTGCAGGTTACACCGATTTTCCCTCGTATTCATTCGCGGATTAAAGCAAAGTAGTTTAGTTTTTCATGCAGTGCGTAGGACTTAGGACCCAGCTTGTAGTTTTGTTTCAATATACATATATGTATATAGGATTAAAATACCATTATGATCGGTAAAACGTTCAAAACGCGATGCAATTACAGGAAAAACACCATTCAAACGAATTGTTGATTTAAGTCAGCACTGAATTATATTAGGGATATCCAAAAAATATAACATCACAAGTTAACGTGGGGGGACACCAAAATGTGACGTTGTGTGACAAGGGGCGGGGGCAAGGTCAAAATGGGAGCGGTCACAAGTCAAGATTTAAAACTTCTGTATTCTTGATTATATGACGTTACATCGAGGGGTTACGAAAGTATACAACCTTTGCTGGACGTAGAGTTAAAAATCATAAAATTTATGTGACAATTTATGGCGGCCTGAAGAAAAAGATATATTCACCATCAAAGTCACTTAATTTATTAACGAAATCGAGGAAATAAATAATTTAAGCGACAAAATAAGCGAGGAAGTGGGAAAGCTCCGCCGGCATTTGGTTACAAAATCGTGGCCTTTCTTGTTAAATACATATTATGACAAAAGACATCGTCATTTTATACCGTCTTTACTAATTGGGCTAAATTATATCAAATGAGAAGGTACAAAATGATTCCAGGTAACGTTTCTTATTTCATTATGTACCTACGCTATTCCAAAGCTTTTTATGAAACTATAAAGTAAACAAAACCTTTTAATTTCATTTTTAAACGAGAGTTTTATGACATTACGAACATTAATTTTACTCGTTGTTGTGGAGAATAAAATAAGGAGTAACATCCCTTGTTGGAGAAAAATTGAAAAGTGTCCAACTTAAAATTATAATGGACATTTTTTACACAGCTATAGCTTAGATTTTAGTTCAAAATCCGTCTAGAATGGCGCTGGTGTATATAAATGGCACTAGTATGAGAGTAGCAATAGTAGGTGAATTGATCAACAACTCTCCAGAACAGCGCGGGATGATATGAAGGTAGCAATGAATTGACCAATAACCTATCAATTTTTTATTTTTTTTATATATTACAATTCGGCTACAAGATGGCGCTACCTCTAATTACGATTAATATCACAAAGTGAAATTAATCGGGTCCCACTGTTTTACGTGCCTTCCGAGACACGGAGGAGGTCGGATATCAAATATAAACCAGTGGCAGATGTCCATGGGCGCCGTTAGGCACTTCGGTGCCTGCTGCCTGCTCGTCTGCCCCCTTGTAACATAAAAAAAATAATTGTATATCAATCTTTGACTATATTGTCCCGCATACCATTTTCAAATTGGATTCTAAAGCAATCTTAGTAACCGATAAGATAACAACAGTAAACAATCAAGGTCGTGACACCAGACAAATCAGCATTTCACTCGCGGAACCGTCATTGCCGTGATTAGTCACGCCCCGAAAGCCTGCGGTGACAACTTGCCAAGCTATAACTGTTAAGAATCTAGGGAATCCGGGGTTGTGGTTGAACGCCACTTGACTTTTAGAGGTCAATGCTTGTAACGCTTTCGTTCGCGACATCTGTTGTGTTTATATATCTTTACTGAACTTCATTCATTTAACCACCCAGTTCACGGCTAAACATAGTCCTTTCTCCCGTCCACCTGCTCCCAGTAGGTCTGAAAAATACTATAATACCAAATGTCGTTCATACTCTCATTCATTTAATCGCACAGCTCACAAGTAAACATAAGCCTCTCTTCTGTCTTCTTCTCAATCCGTCTGTCTGTTTTTTCCATCAATTTATTGGTTTTAAATTTTACTACCGAATTTTACAGGAATAGAAAGAAATGTATAGTGTCACACCAAGCAAATTTCTGTCCTAGAAACGTTGTATCATTTTTTGTTAAATCCTTTATTAGACTATATCCACAAATATATTCTTACGATCCAAACAAAACGTCTAGATCGGTGAGTCCAACCAAAAAAAAAAATTCGTTGTCTCTTCAATAATTCTTTCTTTACCTAGTTCTTAGTTATAGATCTAGGTATCCATATTTTACTTATCACTTTGTTTTCTCAAATGAATAACGTCCACAGTTTTAAAGACTTAAAACAAGGGACATTCATGACAATACAATATAAAATGTCATTTCGACCACATCCCGGCCTTTCTCCCAGTAACACAAGAAGCGTGCGCGTGCGGTAACCCAACCACCTGTCTTCTAGCTTTGTTGTGGGTCAACGACTCTCCTCTTATCCTAGATTGGCTATCTAATTACTGCTTCATACCTTTTGATGCACCTCCATTTTATATGACAAAAGGCATACTAAAAGATACAATAGACGGCATGCAATTAGCTCAGAATAGCGCAGCTATAGTGTATGGAAGAGGAGGCCGATACCTAGATTTGTATGTCAATATCTCCTACGTAAACTGTTGTAACCCCAAATTCCCAACTTCACAGTAGAGCGTTACAAACATGTAAATTGAAATAAAATCGTCATTATTTAACATATTCGTGTATACAATTATATATTCAATAATGAGGATTACATGATTGTATACAAACATATATAAAAAAAATGATTATTATATTACGATATACCAGTTTGTAACGCTCTCTTGTAAAGCTAGGAATTTGGGGTTACAACTTCTTACGTGGGAGGTACCGATGTATAAATAAATGGGTTAATCTCATTGCAGATTTAAAACCTCTATCTTTCTGCTAACAATAGCGCACATTCACGGTAAAACTTTTAAATTTTAGAATAACCATTGTATTTTTAGATTTTATTTCATTTCTTTTAGTCTAAATAAACGACCTACACTGAAGTAAATCTGCTAAGATTAAATTTAGATAAATTAAACCCTTATATTTTTGGATAATATTAATATTAAAGGGCATTTTTCCCATGGCAGCGCCACGTCTCGACCGCATCTCATCTTGCGGTTGATACGCTATCATATCATATCCGTTATTTGTTTCACCTGTTTAATCACATGGGAATAAGTTCCGCTCTCATGTAAAGAGGTGTAGAGTCATCCCAGTTTCTGTTAAGAGTCGAATTCCATTCCATTAAATGCGACGCCAATTGCCTCTATTTTTTTAAAATATATAACAAGGGGCAAACGAGTAGGCGGTTCACCTAAGTGACTACCGACGCCCATGGACAACTGCAACACCAGAGGGCTCGCAGATGCGTTGCCGGCCTGATGACAACTGCCGTCTGAAGTCGTCCTACGATTAATATCACTCAGAGACATTAATCAGGACCCACTGTTCTACGTGTCTTCGGAACCAGGGTCAAAGGTTTTGAAATTTTAACCTAGTGATCGTCTCAAATGCCGGCTACGACTACGAGGTAGGATATTTTATATATGCTTTATGTTATATAAACGCCCGAATTTCAGTGCAGTTACCATCTAAATTACCTTCAGCCTCTATGTATATTAAACTGTTAACCGTCAATATTTGGGATAACTAAATGTTCTTAGTATTGGTTAAGTATTTTTTTTTTTTGGATTAATAGTTAATAATTATTTACTATTAATCCAAAGTAATATTATAAATGTAAAAGTAATTATGTCTGTTACGTTCCAGCTGAACTAATTTTGATGGGTTTTGTTAGAGAGATAGATTGTAACTTGGAGACTTTTTTCACGGTTTACAACTAGTAAAAAGTATTTGCAAAACTTTCTTCATGACTGCCGTAACTGGAAAGGTTTAATACAACTCGGAGTAAAGCAAGTGGCGAATTGAGTAACGATTTCACGGAATGCAAGTGAATTTATTTGCGCGTAATTTATTAAAATTGCTCTCTTAACGTTTCGCTTCATGCCATGCCTTGCTGATAAGCTGAAGTAAAATATAGGTCGAAGTACATTGTTAACAAAATACAGTTACATCTCTGTAGAAATTTAGTTCTCTACGGACGACATACGGCGCCCATATCATGATAACCTAACTCCTAAATCCCATAGGATTTTCACCTGAATGACTATCGACGCCCATAGACAACGATACTCCCTAAAGGCTCAAGTTGCGTTGCCGGCCTTTGAGAAAAGAATATACTCCAGGAAAGATCCTGAAAACATCTTATATAGTCAAAATAAACTATAAGAGCCAAAACATAAATTAATCCCGCATGAAAATATAAAGACCAGCATTAGATTAGGCGGTTTGACTTAAGTAAAGAAAAGGTAAAAATATCTTAAGTGTGAGAAGCAACGAGGACAAAGTTGCGAGCCTCAACTAGTTTTAACAACAAGATATAAATAACGTTCTCAAACAAAAATGTCGTAATCTGATGGTTTAAACCTATAAATCCCTCTTATCACATTTATTATTTCGCAAAGAGAGTCATATCGAGTTTTAAAATAGCTATCAACATTATCACAAAATAGAGGGATCATGTATTTTTGATATACACTGTTCAACAAGAATATTACACTGTTTATTTAAGAAGACTCCCACAGGGCGACACATGTAAATACTATCACAATAATTAGACAGATAATTTAATACCTTTGTGCGTAAACCATAAGGTGTATATCCCTATGAAGGTATTGCTGCTATGAATTCCATCTATCCAGAAATGCATCAAACCTAGCTACCATACATCAAGCTGAGACAATGGCATAAATATGATACGACATCGGCGCTCACGGGGCGTCCGAAACCCCGATCTGTGATACCCTTTATAACATAATAAATAACTAGATGTGTGCGGAACACCTACGGGAGTATGTGGCAAGATGGCGGATAGAGAAATTCTTTAAAATAAAATGGTTTGTGGTTATATACTGCATTTAAATTACTCGTCAAGCGCGAGTTGGTCTCTTTGGCTCTTGATTCCTTATATATTATGAGTACAGTAGGAGGAATAATACCTGGATAAATCGGCCCTGGATATCTGCGAGACCTATGTTAATGATAATAACATTGTTCTCCCGACATTTCTGCATTGAAATAATTATTAAAATTATTATTTTAACCCCAATTGTCAGTTTTAATTTTTATTTATTGTATTAATTGATATATTTGCTTTATCATTCATATGTTGTGTATAATTTAATTGATGCCATTCGTTGAATATTTTCCATGTATCTAACTTAATTAGTATTGATTCTCATGTAAATGTGTTATTGTATCAGCAGTTGGTTATCCGAATGAACAAATAAAAATAATCTCTATATCTCTTGGTTATTCTATAATTCCTCGGTCTACCTGGTCTACGATGGCCATTGGTGGGAGTCCATATAGTCGCAACATTGGCCCACCTTTGCGGGTCCATTCGTTATATTTTATTTCGTTACATTCTATTATCCTACAATATTATCACCTTCCCATTTCATAATAGTTTACTATTTTGGGGTTAATGGCTTAAACTTGAAAAATACATATATGCTGTCGCGAGCTTTTTTGTAGAGCTATTTAAGATAAACATTTCCTTCATATACTATATACGTGTAACTCAAAGGGTTTTTGCAGCGCACGCCATGATAGCTCGCAGATTATAGTATTTTCTCCTATTTACTTGACATTTATCGTTATATTATAAACAATTCACACAATATCGCAATGATTTATAGCCTATGTGTTACTCTGACGTATAAACTATGTTATTGTAAAGTTTTATTAGAATCCATACTGCAGTTTTTCCGTGAAAGAGCTTCAAACATACATACATCCATACATTATCATCATCTTCATATCCGCCTGGGGACGTCCACTGCTGAACCTGGACCTCCTCCATTAATCTCCACGAATGGCGATGTTGTGCCGCTTGTAATCAGTGACATCCTGCGACCCGGATTAGATCTTCAGTCCACCTGGTGGGAGGACGTCCTGCCTTTCTTTTTCCCAGACGTGGTCGCATAATCCATATTTCTACATATGATCCACATATTTCCACATCCACATGTTTGTACATACATGTGTTCAAACTTTCGTGTTTATTATATTAGTAGGATTAATCGTTCTCCGTTAAACGTCTGAATCATATGAATTCTGTTTGATTTGTCGTATTTCCCTTACTTCTGGGAAGATTTCAAGGAAAAGGAAGAAGTGAAATGTCTAATAGCAGACCTACCAGCAGCAACGGGAACGCTAGGTGTCAATAATATTTCAAATTTTAGGAAACTCCCGCTAGAATAGTTACTCTAAAATCTACTGTAATTGGTCTCTCTCTATATTGCAGCCAAATCGTTTGCTTTCAAATAAAAAAGCCGCATCAAAATCGATACACTCGTTAAGAATCTACGAAGGTTTTATATTAAGCAAATATTTGCAAAATATTTGCTTAAAATACCGATTATAAACATCAAGTGATAGAGACAGACTAGAGAAAATTTTTTATTTTACCTTGCGTTTTACATTATTTTGAAAAAGTTTTAAGCAGGGGTTAAGGGCATCGTTTGCATTGCAAGTATCGTACGGGTTGACCCTGCGTCAAATGGTCAATTAAACGAATTATGATCATATACGATGTCATCTACGACAGGTACAATGGGCCAAATTATTAGATTTTTCCTCCCGCGTCATGAATGCGAAATAAAAAACATTAGCGAGTGCCTCTTAGGCTCTATAAGGTGCTACGTATATGTTTAAATTTAGTTCAAAATTAAAAAAAAAGTTTAATTTAATTTCTATAGTGATGTATTTAAATTTAATTAGAGACTTAACTGTAGTACTTAACTTTAGTACTAAAATGTAGGTAAAATCTACTGTAATAATGTTTGTAATTGTCAATACTTCTATTGTTGATAATTTAACCGACTTGTAAAATAGAAGATGCTCAATCGTCAAACATAATAGCGAGTTTCTCTCAGAGCCTATGTTACCGCTTTTCTAAAGTTCCTGGTAGCGATCTTGTTGATAAAATCATAAAGATAAATAATTAAATTTTATTTAATTATGTTACCAAAATATATAACGCTTAGTATATACTTTGAGTAAGAGCGCGTACAGTCTAAGAATGCAAGACCCTCAAAAGTATTCGCCTCTACATGCAAAACAGCGCGTACACGCAAAAACGCACGCTCGCCAATGCTATAGGCTTGCAGCGCGTGCTTGAGTTTGCAATACAATAAAACTGAATAAAATAAAACGCTCCACACGTGCTGGCAAGCGTTGCAATTAATTAGTGGAGGAGCGTGCATATTTAAACTGAAACATATATAACTCTTTAAAAAAGAATTCATATACTTCTCCCTGATTCCACAAAGGAATTGTGCGAGGTAAGAAATTCCTTGAGAATTGCAACGTAATTTTAAGACACGTTTTATGAAAGTTGGCTACTAAGAAACATTGTTCCATTCATCTGTTTATTGATAAATGTAAAGAACATGTTAAGAGGCACAGTGAAATGAAAAGAAACCAATATAATTAGGGAAAATGAACCGGCAAGATTCCGCTGTCTTGAGTGTCTAGAGAGGATGGGAGAGGATCGGGGAGTGGAAAGGCCATCCCTGGATCACCCAGTTGGTAAACTCCCCGTAAGACGGCCAAGGTATCGCTGGATGGACAAGGTGCTGAGAGACCTAGACACCTTCGATAAAGCGGACTGGCGAAAATTAGCACTGGACAAGCATGAGTGGCAGCTTCTTGTGTCAGAGAGAACATGATGTCAAGATCTTCTTTGCGGCTGTGGCTTTCAAGTGGCTGGCGAGTTTCTCGCTGATTCATCTCGTCAGCACAACATTTCCGAATCAGTGGAGGTAGTTTTTAAAATGTATGCCGATTCAAAAGAGTTTGCAAAATATTACCCGAATAAAGTCTTTAAATTTGATGTTATGACGTCATATCTAATTCAACGCCAACTTTACGTCGTCTCATACTTGTAGAGATGTTAAGGGTAAAAAACAAAAAGTTTTACTTTATGCGAGTTGTTGTTCGAAGTGCGGGACAAACAAAACATCGATCTTGATGCCTTTATTTTGATTTAATATTCTTTCAGTTTTGATGACACGAACTTCTACGACGACACGTGTGATGTATTATTTGATAACAATGTCTGTGGAAACTTATAACAAATAAGTGTCAAGAAAATGAATGTAACTAAAATATATTTCTTTGTAAATTAATATAGATATGTGGTTACATTTATTTATTGTTTATTCGGATAGTCAACGGCTGATACAATAATACATTTACATCATGATTGTTATTGAGTGGTATACATGGAAAATGTTCAACTAATAACAGAGTTCCTCAGCATGCACCATGGCAAAAGAAAAGATATAAATTAATACACTATATACTCTTTAAATTATATATAGAAATTAACAATTAATACGTATATGTTTTTTTTGGATGGGTCTGACATAATCTTAAATAGATTTAAAACGCAAAAAATATATATATTTTTGTTAGCGTCATCTCTTTTTGTGACACAATTGTGAGAAAATGGTTTAGTGACAAAGTGAAAAACTAACAGGGGTCACAGCTGTAAATTATGTGTTCACATGTAATTTACGAGACTTGCTGGGCTGTTTTAATGACCCTTTTTTGTCATAATGCAGACAGCCGTCTATGTTAATTTTCATTCGTCTTCTTTTTTTCATTTAATCGTATAACTGTCATAAGTGAACTGTTTGTAATATTAACAAAATCTAAAGGTTTTCTTTCTTTCTTTAATTTATTTTATTTTATTCACTTAAATGCATAACAGGGTTTTCTAAAAGCATTGTCTTCCTTACTTTAGACGTCCAAGAAAAAAAATGTGCAAGTATGTTATTTAAAAAAAAACTAAGCATATCAGTAAATGTACATATATGAGTAATTATATAAATATATATAAATTATAAGATAAAAAAATTTCTTCATTTTTTCTTTCTGTAAAATTGTCTTTGATTAGTATAGAAACAGTGCTCTTAAGGCTATAATTGCATCTTCTTTGATGCCATACACATATATCATTTTCTTTTTCAAATCCATACACATAAAAGCGAAAGGTCACCTATCACGAAATATCGAAAACCGCGCGACGTAAAAAGATATAATTAGGCAAGTGGGTAGTTTATAGTTAGTATAAAGAAAATCCAGAACTTTTGCCTGGAGTTGTACCACCAACACAGAGAGTATTGACATTTTCACAATGTCACAATGATGAAATCCAAATTGTCATTGTGAATGAAAATTCACAATGTCACACACAGTCACAGACAATTTGGATCATATTAGAGGTAGCGCCACGCTTATTACAGAATTGGGCCGGCCATAAATTACGTCACACATTAATGGGAGGGAAGGAGGGTCACTGAAATTTGACATTGTATGACGACGGGCAGGAGGTGTTGCCGGCCTTAATGATGAGTTTAGCCCACCGGAAAGTCTCACAAGCCGAACGAAACGCGACAACAATACTATCACTTGACGTGACAGCATTGCCGCCACTTCACGCCGATCTTATGTCACGCATGATCTCATTGTTAGTCTTAACCTCAGACGAGAATCACTATAGGATAGTCAGTTAATAGTTTTTAATATATAGAAGCATTCCTAACTCCAACTTCGAGTAGGAATCTTTAGTGTAATTAGTTTCATTTTAAAGTAAATTAAATATAAGTAATAAATTAGTTTTAATTGTACCCTACGCTGCAGACGAACATAATTTACCCGTAAATATCCGTCAGCTACGGACAGAATATCCTGAATATTCTGTCCGTAGCTGACGGAGCGTGTTGGCCCGAGGTGTATATTCAGCCAACAGCACTGTTGCGGATATTGGGGTTGTTCTAAAATTGAATTTAAATTCTTGTTTTAGTGACGACCACACAACTACCATGTTTTACAAATATTCGAATCCGCTCAATGGTTGAAATTCAACTATAGTATATTGAACCAAACATCCATATATTTCCTTTAAGTATATTAGATATGATAGAAAACTTACAATAACAATAACACTGTTATACTCGTAAATACCTGAATATTCTGTCCGTAGCTGACGGAGCGTGTTCGCCCGAGGTGTATATTCAGCCAACGGCTCTGTTGCGGATATTGGGGTTGTTCTAAAATTGAATTTAAATCCTTGTTTTAGTGACGACCACACAACTACCATGTTTTAGATATACTGGACTATGCACAATGGTTAAAATTCCGCTCTAGTAAATTTGTTTATGACATCCGCAACAATGAGATGCCTAATTATCAACATTCAGAAGATTCAATAAAACGTTATAGAAATATATTTTCGCAGGCACTTTTGAATGGTCAAGTATTTTAAAATCTACCGCTGGTTCGGAAAAGGTGAGCCTCTAGAAGAACCAGTAAATCGTTAATCAAAATATTCTTTACGTCCCTGACGTCCATTTCCAAACTATAAGACGTAGAGACTTGAAAATTACCATATTGATAGAATATGCTAAAAACTCATTAGGAAAATTATTCTGTACGAAATGGGACAACAACTTTTGAAGTTATTTAACAAATACGTTTATACCGTATCAGATACGGAACCCTTCTATATAAGCGTGCGTTGACACGCTTTTGGCCATTTTTTATCTACTTATATACGTAAATTATTATTCTTATCTAATCTATACACTTAGTAATCTGTATACTTAGTACGCAAAAGTGTACACATATAGACAGCTTAGCACCATCTAACGAAATTACTCAGAACTACATTGGGGTCGCATCAAATATGTCGAATTTTGTATGTGTCCTATGTCCTTTAAATAAAAATGTGTTTAAAGATAAATTCAGATGACTAAATTGAGATTATTATTATTATTTACTTAGTTGATAGTGTTATTATTATATTATAGCAGTATTATTTTATAAAAATAATATATTTTTATAGATTTATGCATAAAACTGCCGTCGTGAATTACTGAACATTGCCGTAGTGAATTATATACATTTTGCTGGTGCATAAGTTTAGATATAACAACAGTTTTAATCGAAGGAATTGAAACACAAAAGTGATGTATTATGGGCATGAATGAAACACATTTTATAATTGTTTAAATATTTATCTTGACCTTATTTGTTTCATAGAATTAATTGTAGGCAAGGAATTTGTATTTAACAAGATAAACTGTAATACGTTTCACCAAGATAAGTGTTATAATTTCTTGTGGCTTATGTTTGATAATTTCGCTCCTGTCGTCGTGGCCTCCGTGGCGCAATCGGCTAGCGCGTTCGGCTGTTAACCGAAAGGTTGGTGATGCGAGCCCACCCGGGGGCGTTTTTTTTATTTTGTATTCACTATGACACCGAACTTTTCGGCTCCGAGTCGAATATATCCAACGTGTGCTACCTCGCGGCTCGCCTCGTGGATAAGCTGTGGCAGGGACAACTGTCAAGAGATCCTCACGAGGTAAATATTAGAACTACAAACTACTAATTACATAGTCATGCTTTTTGTTTTGTTTTCAAAAGAGCTTGTTAAAGTCTACTTGAATAAAATATCATTTGAATTTGATAGAAATGGAAAAGTTTTGCGTGAAATGGAAAGGTTGAATAGTCATCTAATCATTTTAGCTGTCGAAATAAAAACAGAAGTTCATTTAAATCGATTCAATTAGAATAAGAATAAGATGTCAGATGTTATGAGAATTAGGATGTCAAGAATCTTTCAGTTACTTAACTATAGAGTAATCCCCAGAAGTATGTCAACTTTTATATGGAATTCAGTTACCTTTTTCGCCTAAGTATATAAAAACGAAAGGTTACTTATCGCGATCTTTCGATGAAATTTGTGCCATGAGTTTAGTTTATAGGTAGTGGACTTCCTGCCTGATTAATTAGGTCTAAGAGCTCTGACAATGTTACGTGGACAAAGTTGCGGAAAACAGCTAGCTGTTCTCATATTTATAATTAACTAGGTTCAGTATAAATACGAGTAAAATAGAATAAACATTATATAGTGCGCGCTTATTCATGGAGTGACCTAACTCAAAATAGCTGAATTTTGGGAAATTGCAAAAAACGTTTTGTCTTTTACGACTACTTCCCCTTACAATTTTATAAAAAACGGCATTATAGTAACTATGTATTTTAATAATAGTTAATGAAGTGTTACTGTAATGATATTTTATTATTTGTTTGTCTTTTAAATTAAAATAAATTTTTGATTAAAAACACAAAAATTGATGTATCTCAGAATTGGATGGAAATATTGAAATAATTCTTTTGGCTAATAGAGGACGTTGAAACGAAGTAGTCTGTTTCATTAACTCTTTATGATTAATAAATATGGCCTTTACCCAGCAGTGGGAGAAAAAGGGCTGTGGATGAAGATGAAGATGATATTTAACTATAAAAATTTGTAAAAATTAAAAAAAAATGTAATTATAGTTAATATTAAAGCACTTTTTGATATATCAACAGGTATTCGACTTTTTGGTGAAGCTAGTAACACAAGCAAAGAAAAAGTCATCAATAATGTCCTTAGAAGGGCTGCACCATTGTTTAAACAGGACAATACTGTTCCTGCTGTCTCGTTCTACCGATTCTATTGCTGACCAAATGTCGGTCCTGGAAGCGTTACATAAACTCACTACTAACAGGTAATTTGGAAGACATAATATAAATCATGATTTATTGAGAGTTCAAGATCCTTAAAACTGCTATAAAATTGTTCAAGAACGATATAAACTTACGAAATAATCAAGAAATCACCGTTCGCTTTACGCATTCATCAAATTAATACTTAAGTCAAGTCTGCTTAAAAAAATTTTGTTCAGTTTTTTAGGCTGTTAAGTATAAACAGGCATTAAGTTGCCTTCCTTAGGGTCAGACGACTGTGTGTTTATTAGTCCTACGTATGTATAAAACCGTTTAATCTTTCAGGTTACTCATTTTCGGCGCGGGTAACCACGAATTGGAATTTATTGGATGTCTCACGTATTGCCTGCTGCAGTTGAGCGCCAACATGAAGATCGCCCTCGAGTCGCACATGCGAACCACGTGGCACGTCAACCCCAGCGGGGACCTGGAGTCCAGAGACGACAAATTGACTGCACATCAAGGTATAACAATAGGAATTCAACATATTAGAAAATCAGCTTTAAAGATTTCAACTCTTAAATGAAGTTGAGCAGGAATACTTTTTTGACAATCTACAACATTATGTCTTGTTAAATATAAAATTATAATTTTTTTGTTAAATAGTCGATATAGCGGTCGGCAATACCGTTCGAAGACCAGTGCAGATGCACATCTCCCTTCGGATCGACGGCTAGAACGTCTTGCGTTACCAGCGTCACCTCAGGCTTCCGTAGTACTCTACGAACGTTTGGCTTAGGGAGCAAGCTGGTAAATGAGTGACAAGAGCCTAACGCAAAAGTTGGATATCACCGCGATTAGACACCCTCAATCGTTTTAATACCTACCATTTGCATTTAGTCTAGAATATTAAGAGAGCTGCCTTAAATTTTAGTTGGACATGTCCTCATTTAGACTACTAATTCATGTTAGTAGCACTAGATGTTAGGTCCGCAGTATACACAATGATTTTTGATGTAAATGAGTAAAAATAGTAATTTTTATGTGCATAAAATGTACTACGTAGGTACGTATATAGCATACTTAACTGAATAAATATTCATACGGTATTCTTTAAAATAATTTCGTAAATAGTTAATTATTTTGTTGGACTATGTAAAAGGAAAGAGAAATAACTATCCCTATCTCTCTCTTCCTCTTTATCTCTCTCTCTCCCCCTCTCTTTCTCACTCTCTATTTTTATAGATGTTTTTAATATATACAACGCACATACAATATAGGTTTTATCTAACTCGCAAGGTTTAGGTAGCGTATGAAATGTAAGCGTACACACATATGTTTCTTACAGCGTCGCGTTACGAATCATTGAAATTCTCGACTTTTATGTCCAACTAGTTGTTCCCCGCGACTTCGCCAGCGTAAAATTAAGTGAAAAAGTTAAACGTCATGGTGTATTGCCTATAAACTTCCTCGAGAAATGAGGTATCTAACCAAAGTCTACAATACCCGCTGATTAAACAAAGGCAATTAACATAAAATTTTGCAACCCCATTGGTGCCTTAATCAAATTCTAAATAAACATAAAAAAAATTGACGTTATTGGGGTAAATGTACTATTTTCCTAATTAGTGTATTTAACGGCCTTCATTAACTTTATGACCTTTCTCTAATTTGCCTTGGAAATGTTACTTTCGTATAGAAGTTAATAAACATGTAAAAAATATAAATAGACTAGCTAGACTATAATAGAAGGAATTTTAAACGCCATCTGTACACACCTATAAATAAAATTGGAGCGTCTCTATGTGACGTCGAAATTATTTTTTTTACTAAATTCATATTTAGAGTATATAGGACAACTTTAACAAACACCAAAGTTAAACATTTTTGTCTGTCTGTCGGTCTGTCTGTTGGTCTGTCTGTCTGTATGTCTGTCGGTCTGTCTGTCGGTCTCTCTGTCTATCTATCTGTTTGTTGCGGGTTATCTCCGAAATGGTGGTATTACTTTCGACGGGACTTTCACGTGCAGACAGGTGATTTTGCAACGAATATAACATTAAGAGGGTTCCGCACATAAAATGAAAGAATTCAAAATTTTAAGAAAATCTCTGTAATAACGCACGCGAAGTCGCGGGGCACGGCTAGTTAAAAATATATTGCTTTAGTTAATCATTAACCTTCCCCATACTATAACTCCCTTTGTAACAATTATCGTGACACAGTCTAAATATACCAATTTAACTTACGTAATAAAAACAACATTCTCCTTTATGACACCTATTAAGTTTAAGTATTTGCCATTGGATGGTTTTTATTTTTCTTAAGTATATGTAAGTCTAAAAGGCTCTCCTTTTAGTCTTCGTTACTAGCTTTTATTTAAACTAATAAGGCAATTGAAATAAAGTGCAGGCGGACAAACTACACGTGACGGTGATGAAGAAGTTACGACGAGCAGGTGTCACCTTTTTTTTCTTTTTTTTTGTCGCTGAGAAATGCTCTTACGCCTCTTCCCGTTCCGTAAATAATCCATAGAAACATTTGCGAACAGGAGCGCGGGACTCGCTAGCTTTGCTAGAATACCCTCTAAACCAGCGGGGTCCTCTTCAGCCATGAAATAAGGCATCAGCGGATCGCTGTCGCATGCCTCCCTGATGCCCCGGATGAAATCTCTATCGCCCTATAACCTCAGGTCTGCGGGAGGAGACGCTCGAAGTGACGTCTTCACTCTCCTGTTCTCCTCCATCTGAAGAAAGGAGTCTCAGGCACGATATACCCAGACATTAATCACAATAATTAAATTTAAATAATAAAAAATAATAATCACATCGTCAACATTATATCACGGGGGTAAAGGGGTAGGAAAAAATTGAATGTCCTTTTTCCTAAGGGTCTTGGGACAGGATATTTAGGTAAACCGAGTTCGAGTCCAGTTCAAGACTAGAGAAGACTCTCGTGTTATATTATAGAATAATGTGAATGCGTTATAAGAGCACGTAACATAAGGGGGGATGGTCATTTCATTTCAATTATTACCTTCATATTAAAAATAATTACAATTCTTCGCCCACTAAGGCTCAATCGTCTTGTCTGGGCATAGCACATTCTTCTCAAATACCAAATAAATTAATTTTCTGTGTTTAAGTTTACCAGTATTTATTAAGTTTAGTTTTGGAGAATGCCGCTAGCCTTCTAGGAACATTGCCGCCTGGCAATGATTATGGTTATTTGTTTTGACTTTTATCATTATTTTGAATGAAATTATTTATTTAATACACTTATTCTAAATACATTTTTAAATATTAGTATAAAAATATATTTAAAATATTTAAAAATATATAAAAAATAGATGTCCGCCGACAGCGGGGCAAGAACTCAAGCCACCAGTGGTTAGGGGTCAATAAAAATTACTATTACTGTATACGATATACTATATACTATATACGAGCTAACGTTTCCAACTCAACATGCATCAATACAATGGCGGTTTTGACATTTGTGCGATTTGGTAGGAATTTTTCACGAAGTGTTTCGACTTTCTTACGACATCTCTGTGATTCCTGTTATGTCTGATGTTTTCGAACCGATAAAAATTGGGACTTACAGGAACAGGGCTCTCAAAAACTTAAAATTTGGTAGTACAGTTGTTCACATAGATGTCGGCCACCCGACTGACTGTCGGGTGACTTGCCTGATAATAAATATAAATAATTCTACACTTACTTCAGTGTCGCCTCGCAATCGGAGTTACAGAGCACGCTCAACCCCAAATTCTCAGCGTGCATCTCGCCCGAGCTGATAGTTTGCCAGGTCTCGTTACAACGGGCACGAACCTATTAATACCGTTTATATTAATTTTTTGATAAAATAATAGGCAATCTCTCGATTAATAAATATATATTTATTCACATATTGCCTATTCCTGTCTTATGAGGTTATGTATCAGAAAATGTTTTTAGCAATAAGGCCTCCTTTGCTTTATTATAATATTGTTAAACCAATATACGTTTACAATTGTTTTTTACCTTAATGTGTGCAATTTATTTATTTTTAAATAAATTGCACATTTATTTGCAATTTATTTTATTTTGCGATTTAATATTTATTGTTCAGACATCATTGTTATGGACATCCTAAATATATTTGTTCCGTTGAAAATTTTATCAAAATCGAACAAATCGTAAGAAACATTCTTTAACAGTAACAAAACATTGAAAAACTAAAAAGTTTGATATACAAAGTAAACGTGCGAAGTCAGGTTATACTACCCATATAAGCTTTTTATTGGGCTTTCACGATAGATTTATAATTTTCGCTGTATGTATTTTTTGGACTAAAGGCTTTGGAATATTTTGAATGTTTAAGATATCTTTAGATCATTACCTTGTACAATAGATTGTGTCGAAGGGTATTAGCCAACATCAGTCGTCCAGAGAGTTGCATATCCCTTCTGGAGCCGTGATCTCTAACGCGCACGTAGAGGAACACTCCTCCCACCCCCGTAGCACCGCCGCCACCCATATCAGCACCTTCCAGCCTCACACGATACGTGCCGCTCGTAAAAGTTATACCTGATAAAGTTGTACAAACATTTTACATATTTAATAATAATATAATAAATATACAACGCCTACTCGACACACGGACTCCTAAGGTAGACAACTTATTGCATGTGTTAAAGATAAGTTTTTTTAATATATAATTGTATACAAATAGACAATACACCCAGACTCGAGGCGGGAATCGAACCCACAACCCCCGAAGCGAAAGGC